>MU917183.1:16609-29003 GCA_036418165.1 Cooperia oncophora | reverse complement strand
TCATTCGTAAGTGCTGAAGTTCAAGGGGACAGGTACAAATATAGGAACTAAAAATAGGTACAGTGAATCGTGTTGCCTGATTGTTTTGCCAGATGATCTCATTCATGATTGGTTTGAATTTGGTAATCTTCTTTCATCGAAACTCGACGAAATTGATTTTCGATTCCAGCAGAAAAAAAATCTTATGCTGTAGACCTATTCTAGGGAAAACTTCTCTGAACCTTGTTCCCCCTCATAGTCCAGAGTCCACGCGGGACAGTAGGACTGCTATAAGTTTCAGCGGGCGCCACTAGCACCTATTCCGAATGAAAAACATTCGGCGCGGAGGCCAGCCTATAACCAAGTCACCCTGGACAGAAGACGATCTAGGACTTGATTTCTAGAGCGAGCGCGCGGTGAGCGTGCCACTTCCCACTACACCACCCCCGCATCCCGAGCAAGTAATTAATGCTTATTTTGGTATATGTAATTGGTAACTAATTAATTGATTTGTATTTAATTGTGAAAAAAGCTAGGCTTTCAGGCACAACTTGAGTCCAGCACAACCCTTACAAGGGAATGGTTTCAACTTCCCATGGAACTTTGAATGGAGACCTAGGTACATCGATAGAGCCTCGAATGCTGATTACGAATATGCAGATTAAAAGTGCTACGGGGACCTCCCAGACGAGATCTGGGTGGTCAAAGTTTGAGTTCTGGCTCGTAAGCGCTGCTGATCGATGCCTAGGCAGTGCCACCGTGGCCTAGTGGTAACGGTCTCGCTTCAAAGGCAAATGCTTGTGGGTTTGCATCCCGTTGGCGCGAAAGTTTTTGCTTCGTCTCCTATAAGAGCTTTTACTCTAATTTTCGAAATTCTTCCGAGTTTACGACCCAGCAGAGCAAGTAGATCAAGTAGATCAGGTATATGACGTACTCGATCGTATGGATTTGGTCACTATCTGCCCTCTCTGAACTCATTAACCATTCGACAATTCGAAGTTTTGGCCAGAATCACAATTTGGCCAGAAACTCGTTCCTGGGTGTATTTTGACCCCCTGAGCCCGAATATCACATCCGTTTGACGCGAAAACGACCCTCGTTCAGTTGATGATCACAACAACGTGAAAGCAAGCGTTTTCCCGTCGAATGTGATATTCATGTTCAGGGGTCAAAATAGCTCCAGGAACGAGTTTCTGGCTAAAACTTCGAATTGTCGGATGGGTAATGAGTTCAGAGAGGGCAGATAGTGAATCCATACTCGATCGAGTACGTCATATACTTGATCTACTTGATCTACTTGCTCTGCTGGGTCGTAAACTCGGAAGAATTTCGAAAATTAGAGTAAAAGCTCTTATGGGAGACGAAGCAAAAAATTCCGCGCCAAAGGATGCAAACCCTAAATTTGCCTTTGAAGCGAGACCGTTACCACTGTGCCACGGTGGCACTGACTAGCCATCGATCAGCAGCGCTTACGAGCCAAAACTGACTTTCGCAAACTTTTGACCACCCTAGTTCTGGTCCCGTAGCACTTTTAATCTGCATATTCGTAATCAGCATTCGAGGCTCTATCGATGTACCTAGGTCTCCATTCAAAGTTCCATGGGAAGTTCAAACCATTCCCTTGTTACAAGTTCGCTTTGTTACGAATTTCTGCTATATTTTGAAAGCTGTTGTAGTTCGTCCATTATCGGTGCCAAACCGTTCCTCTTATCCTTGCAAAATGCTTCCATTTGCATTCCATTTGCTTTCTTTGCTATTTCCCATCTATTTTTAGAACAGCTAATCTTTCTTGATCACTTACTCTTGGTCTCATTCACTCAAGGCTCTATGAGCAGCTGTTTAACCAGTTTACAGGCCTGTCGTTTTACGTTGGGAGAATTTAGTGAATCGGAACTTGCTGAAGACAAGGGCCAGGTCCCAGGAGGATGACCGGATTTACCTTTTTGTACGCATAGATGCGCTAAGTGAAAGTCACTTGGGCGCGGAAGAACCTCTTGTTGTGCTACTTTTTTCACATACAGTCGTAATCCTTCCAAACGATAGGGCTGTGCCGGGCATTACATGGAGCGCTGTTAGATCTCCCATCAACTGTATGGGGCTCAGGATGGCATCACTGGTGGAGAGGGGACGCCCTAGTCCGCGCCGCGTCACACGCCCGCACGCCCTCTCATTGCGGGGATAGCGACTGTGAGCGCAATTAAATGCACTTTTTTGTGGGATCGCACGGGAGTGTCGTGTTTTGCCACAAAAGGAAAACCCTATCCTTTGCTCTGACTCCTTCTTCGCTGTCTATTGGATGAGGCTGATGGATCATTTTATTTACAAAATTGACAAAACATTAGAAACAGGTATGCTTTGGCAAGGGGCAGGTACTACAGAAGAAGGAACCGTGCTCTCCTTGATGACGTCCACTTCTCGCAGGACCGGTGCGCGGTGCCGCCTGGCGACATACGGATCTTGACGAGGAATGGTGTGATCTGCCAAAGGCAATCTAGTTTTCAGGGTACAGCTTCGTGATGTGTGAAATGGCGGTCTCAGTCGACCACCCCCCGGAATGGATTCCGGTCATGCATTGTGGTCAAACATATTTCCCTAAACAGTTTCTCGTGTGTAGCTTTTCATCACCCAACAAACTCAACAGATTCGTACCAGAATTCGACGTGCTACGTCTATTTATAACTATCCTTGTTGCCAAGAAATTGCAGCATTTGCCCTAGAGTGCAAAACGTATAGCGCTTGCCATTAGCGGAGCGTCGGACAGGGGCATACGTTTTGGCGTGGTACCCGTTTCACCAGGTGTTGCCATTATAAGGGGAACGGCCATAGAAAAAAAAAGATTTGTACCACATCAAAACACGGCGCAATTGTGAGGACGCTTCCACGTGGCACTCCAATGAGCACAGTGAGCGTTCCCGCAACGACTGTTTTCGGCTTCCATGTGACTTCTCTCTCTTTTCACGCATTCCCCACGCTTTTCGAACTCTGAAGTTTTTGGGACTTAATTTTGAGTGCCAGAACGAATTCTCAGTCTCTGCTTTGGCTACTCAGGGCACAGCATTTCCGAGATGGGATTTTTGTTCCGAGCTTTTACGATCCCCCCCCCCTTTTCCAGGGGCATGCTACACATCGTACGGGCGTACATAGTACCTATAACACAGAAAATTCATAAAACTCATGAAGTGAACCACGTAACTCCTAGCCAGAAATACGACCCCCCTCCCAACAACGACCAAATACGACCCCCTCCAATGAACAAATTACGACCCCCCCCCTCCAAAACGTCCGCAAAGCGAGAAAAATCAACTATAAAAATAAATTTTTCCCAGCCCAAATACGACCCCCCCCTTTTGGCGGCCTCATACGACCCCCCCCCATAGGGAATCCCCATCGAACGCTGTGCCTGCGCCCGCCCCTGGGAGCAGTGGAAACCTTCTTTGAGGCCACAAAAGCAACCATGAACACGAAAAAAGTTGGTGGGAAGGGCGTGCCTTTCAATGGACATCAAAGATCGGGAGAACGTGCTCTCCACTGAATGAAGCAATCTTGTACTTTTCGAGTCTCATGTGATCAAATATGTGAGACGTTCATCCTGCGATCCGAGCATTACTGCGTGGGCCTGGGCGACGGGCTGCAGGACGACTCTACACTGTAAAGGGGAAATAATGGGGAAAAACACGAAACTGTGAAGTTACATGCCAAAGACCTGCGCAAAACCTTTGTTCGCCCATAACACCATGTTTTTTGGACGAACATCCCGTTGGAATAGTGCCAGCATCGCTTTTATAGATACAGCTGCACGTATGTATTCTATACACTCCTTATCCCTAAGACGGAGTAGGCGTGGCAGTGGCATTTGAACATTGCCACGGGCGCGCGACTCGCCACTAGATTCCAGTTGCCAGACAAACTGTCATCTCGTTTGGGATGCGACAAAGGATGATTACAGTGTCCGGAAACAATGCCGCGGAAAACCTTTGGCTGCTTGCCCCGTTCAATTCAAAGGCACGGTCCGCGATAAGAAGAGTAGGTGCTGGAGGTAAAATGTGCACGTAAAGTGGCCGAGTGGTTCGTCCGTGAGAAGAAAATGCCAAAGAGTCCTTCGGAAACAAATGACCCCTTCAGGCTCATACAGTTGCACGTGCGAAATGTCAGAGAAACCGCTCGTTGGGGCGACTTTACTGACTACGTATAATGAACCCTGTTATCCCACAAGTGGAAACGGAGCATCCATTGCATACTGCTTTTCCGGTAGCATCGCTTTTGGCTGGAAGGCGCTTGACTCGCTCTTAAAAGGCAGAGTCTGGAGGCGTAGTCACTGGAAAAAGGGAGTTACCACTGGAGCAGATTTGCACCATAACCCCTACAACTTACAACTTTCGGCCGTAAAACTGGCACAGGTTGTTCACTGTGAACCACACTACTCTCCCATACCAGTCTCCTACCTTTTCATAGGTAACCTCGGTACCTTCCTTCAAGTACGCACCACGCCTACCGCATCTTAGGGATTTTGTTGCATTCACAGAGAAACGCATCTTATCAATTACCAGTCGGCTCGCCGGCTAACGCCGGCGCGCCTCCTTCTGATACGGCCCGGCTGCGCCGGGCGGGCGCGGCTTCGCCGCGCGTATTTTCTTTCACATATTTCTAGACTCAACTGATATCCGCCTTTTGTTCTGTACTCCACTTTTTTCCGGTGTCTGAAGTACTCTTGAGCTATTTTACAGATTCTTCGTCTGACTCCGCCCACCTCGGAGCAGGCCCCGCCCACAATGTTTGTGCCCACAATCCTTCACCGACGACCCTCTGCTGACCTTAATCCACTTTTTTCCGGTGTCTGAAGTGTTCTGGAACCGTTCTGCTTTTTTCCGGTCTTTGCAGTGCTCTGGAACCGAGCTACAAACTTTTAAAATGAGTATCCTGCGGTTTAGGGCAAGCTCCACTGTGGGCGGATCTCAACACATTTTGAGCATGCCCAATACTCGCCAGATATTTACATTCTGCACTGAGCTTTTTGCGGCTTCTGAACACTCTCGCGAACCGAGTTACTGAGTTTTATGCGAAGCACCGCCCACCTTGAGTACATTTTGGATGTGTCTGCCACAGTTAGTCTGGCGACTCCTTACTAACCTTATTCCCTTTTTTCCCCATCTTAGGCTGCTCCGGAAGCGAATTATGAACATTTTTCTGTGGAACCCCAAAATTTCAGCGCCCACTGTGGGCGGGGCTTCGCATAGGTCAAGTGTGCTTTTTATTTCTTGTCCCATGCTCTACCCATCCCCACCTTGACCCGACCTCTCCAAGTCGTTCTTCAGGTCGAACCGAATTTCCGGACAGACAAACAAACTTACAAACAAACAAACAAACAAAACAAACAAACAAACAGACGAAGCGAATTATATATATGGGGTGATTCTCGAGTAAACATCAGAGGGTGAAAGGCATCATGTGCCGCTTTTTGTGGAGACAAGTTTTTCGTGCTAATTTGCCCATGAACGTTTAAGGAAGAAACAATTAACGCGTACACTAGCTGTCATTCGCAGTCTACAAAACGAGAAGAAATCGTTCTTTTGAAGAATGTCTACCTCACTTTTTCCTTGCTTCCCTCTCCAACGACCTGGAACGGAATCAAGTGCAGCTTTGCGCTGTCGTTTACCCAAATCTCTCGAGATCATTTCAGTTTATAGAGTGTTTTTCCGAAATTATTGTTGCCCTTATTGGCTTACACGATACCCTGAAAGAGAGCTTCATTTCTCCATGTGTCTCGTCTCTTTCTTCAAAAAAGTGCGGAAATGTCACTGGGAGTTCGCAAATGAGTGCACTTTTCCGGAGTCTATCATTCACAGGAGTTCAAGGCCGATGGCAATGAGGTGATGGGGAGTTCAAAGTGAAGCCATCAAGCAGATTCGTCCACTTACCTTAGCTAACAAACTACCCATGCCATCCCAACGGCAGGTCGTACTGCCGCCCTATCCGATCCACTGTTCACACGATACCCCTTGAGATGCGCATTATGTAGGAATTTTTTATCCGAGACAACGTCATCTGTCTGGAACTGAAGACCGATATGAGCACAGTTGCACCAAAAAGGAAATATTCTACTAAAAGTACAGCCGCCGGAACGCTCAAATGAAGTACGCAGCAACGCCTTCCCATTTCTGGCATTTGAAGTGGAACTGGGATGGGTGAAGAAATGGTGTGCTGGTATGCTCTTCGCAGAAGGGTCCGTCGTGATAGTCCACCACTTGAATCTTCCTCTCTCTTCTTATATAGTAGATAGTTGACCGCCATTTATTGTGAGGTGGTAGTCTTACTAGGAGATCCTGTTTTTGGAAGGGAAGTTTACCTGAATGTCCCTCATTTGTAGTCAATTGCTTCTAGTTGACAGCAAGCTCACGCTTCGAGCTAGCATCGTGTTCTTCAAAGGGAACCGAACATTTCCAGTGAACTCAAGTCTTTTGAGCGTCTGATGAAACTTTAAGCGAAACTTAGCGTAAAATCATTATAACATTTTTGACATTACGTTCCCAATGAAATAGATCACGTGTTTTGCCAAAAATGAATAGTCTGTGTTGATAGCCTCTCGAGAGGGGTCGGGGGGGGGTGAGGCATCTGAAGAATTGCTAGTGCACATCTAGAATTGTTGTTGCTGCAAAATATAATAGATGACTTTTCCTAAGTGTAAAAGAGAATATAGCTCCGGTGCGGATTGGACCAGGTTCGAAGGTGGTGGCTTTATTCAAACAAGGTTGTCTTCAGTATTGTGAGAGAGGTTCCATATTGTACACGCTCACCTCCCAAGGTTATAAATGCCGCTAGCGTCTGTACGCTGATTGAGCGCAGTTCGGTACGGAGGGGTGGGGGAGGGGCGCCTGCATTTTGCACTTTCGCTGCTTCACTACATAGTTCCGGTTTACAAGTCCGTGAAACCTGTGCAAGCCTCGTTCTACCCGAATGCCTACTATTATAATTCGTAAGTATTGTCCGTGTGTGTATGCTTGTGTGTGCATCTGTCTGTGTGTCACGAAATTCATAGCGTCGGTCCCAGTAGCAGTGAGACATTAATTTCAAAAAGTGATGTAGGGGTGTGACGGGAACACTTATTGGTGATGGTGCACAAGAGTGAACAGTTAGAATAAGAATCCGATTTAAGAGGCGTTAGAAGCGGGGGAAGTCATCATATTCATAACGCGGATCACAACAATAGCAGGACGTCAGTTCCGAGGTACGATATACATAGGATATGGGACAGAAACGTGATTGGTGGATAGCAGGAAGTTGAAATCAGTGATAAACACATGATAACGAGGCGGTCGAGTAAGGGGAGGCACCGAGTCCATAGCGCGGGTCACAGCAGTAGGACGTTAGTTCCAAGGTATGGTATAGGCTATGGCACACGATTATTATTGGTGGGTGACAAGAAGTGCTAGCAGATAAGATTTGATAAGGGGAGTTAGAATGGGAAGGTCACCATACTCATAACGCGGGACACAGCATCAGCTAGGCGTTGATTTCAGAAAATGATATAGAGTGGGAGATGAGAACATCGACGGCGGGTGACAGGAGGTGATAACAGCTGATATGGGCTGATAAGGAACGTTGCCGTTGTTGTTCAGTCAAAGTGTTGGGCCTTTACACTACCAAATTATAGAGCTTTAGTGATAGGGAACTGATGACGGGTGACAGGCAATCTTATCAATTGATAAGAAAGGATAAGGGGCCATTATCATTACATCTCCTACCACTATACTGCCAAGTATTGAAGGCTCAGTGTGCAAACTTCTCCTTTAGCCATCACTCCTCTGATCGGGGGGTGGTATGTAGTTTGCGTGAAAAAGGAAACTCAGGAAAATTCGAGGAGAACCGAAAACCTGAATAATGAGGCACTTTATGCGTTCAGTAGCTTTTTTACCTTTAACCTTCTAATTACTGATGAGAACGAATAATAGGGAGTATATACCTACAATTATTTGTAGTTCAGCAAGCGGGTTGCATGGTAATTGAAAAGGGAAGGGTTAATCGGTAGGCATTTCGGTGCAGGTAATGGAAACGAAATCTGCTCTTTTACTGAGCGATTCATACTGCGCTGTATTGGCCGACTACACATTGTATCTATATCTACAGATTTATGTATTGTATGGGCGCTATGGCGCGAAACACACCCTGCTGCAAATATAAGCGTGTGCTTCAGGAAAGCAGGATCCGCAGCGTTGCTCTATCTGTTACGATTCGATCACTACAGCGCTGTATGAGCAGCCCACTATCGAAAAAGTTGCGTTCAAATTATGTGCGCCTGCCGAAGGCAGGCTGGTTCAGCGAAGTGCTAAAGATAAAGAGGAGAAGAGCTCGTGAGCCAAGCAATCCGACTGATCATGCTAGAACCTGTCTATTCTAGTAAGCTCGCAGAACGGTTTTCTAGATGGTTCGAAAATGCAGTGCGAAGCAGCAATAGTGTAAAATGCCCCTTCCAGTGTCAAACTGCCCCGTTCATATTACCTATCAATTGGGAGCGTTGAAGGGTTTTTGAAAGAAAAAAACTAATAGAGCAGGGCCTGTAAGGGAGAACCTTTGTTCATGGCTGTGGACGAGGGAGTCTTTATACAGGCGGATTTTAGGATTTATAGTCATCTCTATGGAAGGGGTACGCGATTCAAAGGCAGAGTGTGCGATGAGCCAGAGAGACGTTTGTTGGTATCGGGGCGGGAATATTCAGATGTGTGCGTGCCAATTGACTCGCTCATGAATAAAAGAGAGCGAAAGATGGAGTCGAAAACGCTCGAAATTTGGCTTTTCCTGTGCCAAGCGAGAGACAAGAAATCTGTGTTCTTCTCCAAGAGGCCGAAGAAAAACGATGAGAGAGCACGCAAATGAGGCAGCCAAACGATAAGATATCTGTCAACGAGGGCGGAGTCAATTGTACAAGCCTTGCACCCTACCTCCACTCCCCCATACCATTTTTGCCACGATACAGGTACAGGGTTATTTGTTGCCAACCAAACTACCCTCCGATGCCATATTTTAACTTCTATACCTGGTCGGAGACGGTGCCTTTAGGATGGCATAAGGAAAGCCTAACTGCCAAGCGAATTTCATTCGCAGCTCGGAACGCACTGATTTTGAGAATTCTTTCACGCTGGTGCTAATGAAGAGACTGGAAGGTTTAGCGGGGACAGGGTAAAGAAAGAAGGAGCAAGGCTGAAGAGACAAACAGGGTTACTCGTAAAAACACTTGTTTGCCTTGCGCTTAAACTGGTTTTTTGCACAGTGGTGGGTGGACTTGATATTAGAGAAGCGATTTGGGGCCTTACCCCAGGCAGGCCAGCCTATGCGATATTGTGCAATTGGAACCGATTGTCCTGGCTGACCTTTTAGAAAAAATGACTCCCTTGTCTTGTAGGCTGGGACTGTGGAAGTCTTCTTATTGCGAGCGTTCCTGCCCAGCTGTTGTCGGAGGCGTCATTTTCACCGAGCTTTCACAATCCCCGTTCCAACAATCGGCTGCAGAGCGGCTAGCAGCAACAGCGTTCGCACCACGGAGGCCATCGTATTCCGGATTGTGCTTTCCGAAGGTTACCGACAAAAATGGCTGTTACCTAGATGCGCCGCTAGGAGCATTTCTCGGGTTTTATCTGCATATCGACGGGAGCGAGATGCGAGATTGGCTTGAACATTAGCTTGACCTCTACTCTTGTCACCGACGATTCCGTTTCAGATTTGGCGGAATGGTGGGTGTGTCCTGAGCTCCATAGCATCCCATCTCCATGACATCACTAGCTCTTGCTTCCTTGGGTGTCATGTGATTGATTTTTGGTCCATCGGTGACGACTGATTTGATGAAGTGTAGATGTTGAAGCACTATAATGGCCAGTGACAGTCGCGGCCTATGAAACTTTTTGACGGGCAATAAATCTTGACGGAAAACCTGCGGAACAACCTAATAACTAGACAACGAAGGTGAAATTATGAGTTTATTCGACTTCATCTGGTTTTCAAGGCTAAAAAAGAGAGTTCAAATCAAAGTTCAAAGAGAGTTCGCTCTGGTGTAGTAGCGATTCACATACCCGAAAACATTGCAGTCCAGGTGCAACGTGAAATCGCCCCTTTTTAGTCACCGCAGCACGTCCGAGTAAAATTACGTGTCTTCTAAGAAATTTGAAAAATATGATGATTCCTGAAATTGCTTTTCAGGCAATTTTGGAATAGGACCATTTTTCTGTGAATGTCAACTGAAAATTGTTTGGACCTGTTTCTAGCAATTAAATTTCGACAGTATCGTGACATGTATGTTTGCGAGGTGAATGGTGGTATGCCATGAAATAGATATAACAGCCACTTTCGTTCTGGAATCGTGATGGAGCATGTACGAAACACGGAATCCAGGGTTCATTTCGACCTGCCTCCTACAGGTCTTGCCTCCCACAAAGCGAATACGCCTTATTTCTCCCCCAATCTTTCTGAATATGCCGCAACTTAGACTGGATATCACAAGCTACTTTCTTTCTTGTCTAGTGCTTGTCGCGGCTGCATAGGGAAATGGTGTTACTCAATTCAGCTTGGATTATTCAAGACGACGGCACGAGAAAAGACAGAAATACGCGCCACGCTACGCCCCATCTACTCAACTTTGCCTCGAAAAATCGCTATCTTCTTTGCTGAGGATATCATTCGCTATCTTCCTCTTCTTCTTCTTTTTTCTTCTTTCTCGCCGCCGCTATAAACTCACCCTGTTTGAGGCCCTCTACTCCCGAACCCGTAATTTCGAGGGGGTTTAGGGCGATGGCAGTACATATGGTGCTCATCATTGCAGCACACCGTGGGCGGTGCCTGTGACTCGGCCTGGTGACGCGACTAGTCATCAGTTGACCAGCAGTACAGCCGAGTCACACGGCACCGCCACGGTCTCAATATGGAGGACTTGTAAAGTTGATCAATGAACAATTCGTCCCTCGTGGGCGGGCGTATTCATATATTATGGACCAAACATTTCAATTACTGAACTCTTATGCACTCTTTTCACCATGAGTCTGAGCCTGGAAGGAAGGCATCACTGCGCCGCGTCCGCCCACGTAGCCCCTAAAAACTGCAGCCCCAATTTAAGTACCCCACCGTGAACCGTGGTAACTCACATGGATGCTGCTTAAAATTGTTTGAATCACAGCTGTTGGAATTCTAGTCATGTGTAACGAGACCTATGGAGTCTGTTGTTTGTCCTACTCTCACCAAGCCTGCACCAGAATTAGCTCGAGCTGGTCGCTAGCTGAGTAGAGAAGTGGTGTATATACTCAATTTATTGCTTCGAAGAGACACGGCAAGACAGCGGTACAAGAAAGCAAGGGACTAGGCATGGTTGCACCACATTCCGCCTCACCTGCTCAGCTTCGCCTCAACAAATCGCTACCTTCTTCGTTGAAGATGTTCTTTTCACTAGCGCTAGTCCCGCGCCGTAGCAAGGTCCGCTCTTCTTGTGAGACGTCGCCACTTTCGTCTATCCAAGACTTCTTCAGCCGTGGCCTTGAAAGACTCTTCAGCCGTAGCCTCGACTTTGCTGAGGTTTGCTGATGTCGTCCTTCGTTCCATCTCTCCTTCGGAGCTTCTCATGGTCGCTTGCACAGGACCACTTTCCTTTCAGGGTGGTCTTCACGCCTTCTTAGCACGCGCCTCGACCATAAAAATCGCTGGTGTTGTGCCTTCATTTAGAATGAAGTTCCTGCGTGACCATGCTAAAAGTGTAAAGTTTTTTATTTGTGTCTGTCATGATTGATTACAAGTTATGACGACTGCCTGCATTATTACAGTGTCCGGGTTTCCTTATTGGTAAAAGCGGACGACCACGTCAGGGCTCTTACGAAAATTCAGCGATTCTCTCACAAATCGCTTACCTTTCTTTCGTTGAAGATGTTCTTTTCCAGCTAGCGCGTATTTCCGCGTCCCGTATCACAAGGTCCGCTCTTCTTGTGAGACGTCGCCACTTTCGTCTATCCAAGACTTCTTCAGCCGTGGCCTTGAAAGACTCTTCAGCCGTAGCCTCGACTTTGCTGAGGTTTGCTGATGTCGTCCTTCGTTCCATCTCCTCCTTCGGAGCTTCTCATGGTCGCTTGCACAGGACCACTTTCCTTTCAGGGTGGGTCCTCGACGCCTTCTGCCGCAATCACGTGCCCACTGCGCAATTCATTCGATTAAATCCTTCTTTCAAAGCGCCATTCTTCGCAACATACGCGTGAGCGCCTTCGAAACCATGGTTCAGGACGCATTTCTGCCTGTTTCGGTTGCGTAGTTTATAGAGACGGAAGTGATCTGCTGAGATACAAAATCAAGACTAGACGGAACTAGAAGGTGGAAGCAGAGTGCGGTATTAGGGATTAGTTTATGATACGGGTTGCGGCCACTGCTCATATGTGATGAGATCACTCGCGAGTGA
>MU917183.1:0-16509 GCA_036418165.1 Cooperia oncophora | reverse complement strand
AGATTTCTTCCAGCCGTAGCCTTGGAACACTTCTTCAGCCGTAGCTCCGAGTTACCGAGGTGTGCTGGTCCTTTCATCTCACCTCATCACCATCAAAATCGCCCATAAGCGCGACTGGATGCGAGACCAGACCATTTAAACGCCATGATCCGGCAATTTTCCTCAGGCGATGTCTTCCTGCGCAACAAAACTGCGCACATTAGGAGAGGCTACGAACGAGCTGAAGAGGAGCGGTGACTCGAACCTATCACTACCCATCGATTTAGTTTCCCAGTTACTTCGTAACAAGTCTATTTTCTCCAAGCGAGTTGCAATTTTCTTTAGTTCAGAGCAAATTTCCATCCCAGTATTATTTTTATTTCTCCGCCGCTATAAACCACCCTGTTGAGCTCCTCCCGAACCCGGTAATCGAGGGGGTTTAGGGCGGATGGCAGTACATAAGTTGATCAATGAACAATTCGTCCCTCGTGGGCGGGCGTATTCATATATTATGGACCAAACATTTCAATTACTGAACTCTTATGCACTCTTTTCACCATGAGTCTGAGCCTGGAAGGAAGGCATCACTGCGCCGCGTCCGCCCACGTAGCCCCTAAAAACTGCAGCCCCAATTTAAGTACCCCACCGTGAACCGTGGTAACTCACATGGATGCTGCTTAAAATTGTTTGAATCACAGCTGTTGGAATTCTAGTCATGTGTAACGAGACCTATGGAGTCTGTTGTTTGTCCTACTCTCACCAAGCCTGCACCAGAATTAGCTCGAGCTGGTCGCTAGCTGAGTAGAGAAGTGGTGTATATACTCAATTTATTGCTTCGAAGAGACACGGCAAGACAGCGGTACAAGAAAGCAAGGGACTAGGCATGGTTGCACCACATTCCGCCTCACCTGCTCAGCTTCGCCTCAACAAATCGCTACCTTCTTCGTTGAAGATGTTCTTTTCACTAGCGCTAGTCCCGCGCCGTAGCAAGGTCCGCTCTTCTTGTGAGACGTCGCCACTTTCGTCTATCCAAGACTTCTCAGCCAGTTCAACTATCCTACTATATATAATCCGCTAAGTATGTCTGTGTGTGTGTGTGTGTGTGTGTGTGCGTCTGTCTGTCTGTCACGAAATTCATAGCGAGCGTCGCAGAAAAGATAGGATGACAGTTCCAAGAAGTGATATACACGGCAGGACGGGAACACTTTTGGTGGGTGACAGGAGGTGATAACACCTGATAAGATTCGATAAGGGGCCTTAGAAGGGGAGGGTGACCGAAATCGTAGCGCGAGTTGCAGCAGCTGCGGGACCTTGATTTCAAGGAGTGATATACATGGCAGGACGGGAACACTTTTGGTGGGTGACAGGAGGTGATAACACCTGATAAGATTCGATAAGGGGCCTTAGAAGGGGAGGGTGACCGAATTCGTGGCAAGTTGCAGCAGCTGCGGGACCGTGATTTCAAGAAGTGATATACACGGTAGGGTGGTGGCTGACAGGAGCTGATAACATCTGATAAGATCCGATAAGGGACCCTAGACGCGGGTGTCACCAAATTCTTAGCGCAGGTTGCAGCGACCGTGGGACCTTGATTTCAAGATGTGGTATAGGGTAAGGGAAGTGGACATGATTGGTGTGTGACAGAAGCTGATAACATCTGATAAGATTCGATAAGGGGCCTTAGATGCGGAGGGTCACCAACGGGCAGGTTGCAGGGTCTGTGGGACCTTGGTTCAAAGAAGTGGTATAGGGGGAGGAGGGCGGGAACCCACTGACGGGTGACACTAAGTGACAGCAACTGATAAGGGTTGAAAGCGTCATCATGCGGGAATCCGCAACACCGCTTACTGCCACAATGCGATTGATATAGGTATCAGGCTCTCAGTAGTTCGTACACAACTCACTCCTATGCTCTTACCGCTATCGACATCATGTACGGCCGCTAAAGCAACTGGAGTTCAGATGCATGACGGTTGTTTACTCAGTTGCCATGAACTGCAGCAACTAACTTTATCACTATGACCATGATTATCTTCCATCAACAACCCGAGAGAGGACCATTTGAAGCGACTGCCGAATGCGGGAGTGCATTCCAGAAAAAACCCTACAGTGGTGGAGAACGCATTGAACGGTAGGATGCTTCGAAGGCTGCTCTTACAGGTTGCTGAATTTTCGTGTGAGGGTTATGGAGATTTTTGGTACTAACCCCGAGAAAAGAATGGACAAAAGGATAGATTTCAGCGTTACATTGGGACAACGGTTACAATTCTACCATATATAATCGACTATGTCCGTGCGTGTGCGTCTGTCTCTTTGACACGAAATTCATAGCGCCGGTCCCAGTAGCAGCGAGATATTGGTTCCAAGAAGTGACGTAGAGGGTGTGACGGGAACACTATTGGTGGGTGATAGGAAGTGATATCAGTTGATAATATCTGATAAGAGGCCTCAGAATGGAACTCTCACCATATTCGTAATGCGGGTCACAGCATCAGCCAGGTGTTGATTCCAACATATGATTTAGGGTATGGGACAGGAACATTATTGGTGGATGACAAGAACTGTCAGCTGCTGATAAGATTCGAGATGTTAGAAGGGTATGGTCACTGAGTCCATCACGCGAGTCACAGCAACAGTAGGAGGTTGGTTCCAAGATACGATGTAGGGTTTAGGAAAGGAACACTAGGTTGGTGACAAAAACTGCCAGCATCTGATAAGATTGGATAAGGGGCGTCAGGCTCTTTCTTTTGATGTCATTAGAATTTCGGAAGTAACAAAGCGCTGTATGTTGCACGATCCTCTGGCCAGATTCAACTTCAACTTTAACCCATTGCTCGAGCTATTTTCAATTATTTTTCTACATTTTGCTGGAAAATGCACTGTGACGGTTAGGCGTATTTTGCACACTCTACCTCGCCTAAGGAAAGAGTGCCTGGCGAAGCCAGGCCGGCCCGGCGAAGCCGGGCCGTGACAAAGAAGGAGGAGCACCCAGGTGATCCGGCTGGTAATATAATATTATATATAATAGGATTGATTATTTTGACGCAATTCCGGTTCAAAACCATGAAAAGACTTCAAATCATTAGACGCACGACGGATCACGACGCTTCGCTGGCACGCGTACTTCCTGACCTCCATCCTGAGCTCCTCTGGCACTATATGCTAGATTGATAATTTCGTTCAGGGGACCAAACCACCCATGGAGACACGTTTCCAGCCAACTTAGTGAATTAAGGTGTATAATAAGGCGCTAGCGAGTGTGGCGTCCAGGTTGGTTGGTTCCAGGTCAAGCGAATGTGATATTCGTCTTCACGAGCTAAAAACTAACACAGAGGGCAAGTTTTCAACATCTACCCCAGAAAAAGTTCGGTAACAATAAGTGGTCTGATTTCGGAAGATTGAGGCAGTGAAGGGTGGATAGTTCCGAAGTTTCTCACAACAGTGACCATAATTTTTCAAGTTGATAATCGGTTCGTATGAGATAAATCAAACATCTGCTCGCCTTAGCACATCATTGCACACCTTGATTCAATAAGAGCACTTGTAGAAGATTTCCCAAAAAGCTGATCGGCCCTTCTTCTCAAAGGCTGAGGGCACGAAAAATCCCCTAGGCATGTAAGATGAACACGCCGATCACCAAAGAATTCCGCGACTTTGAAAAGAAATTCATGATGTCTTTTCCAACCAGAAATGGTCTCTAAGCGTCTTAGCAAGTCTTAACATACCAATCCGTGCTCCTCCCAACAACGACACCCTCAAGAATGGCCGCACCGAACAGCAACTGTTCATTATCGGATCAACTGTTTTCACTCACAATCTGCGACTAAACTGACTGTTTCCAGAGTCACTTCTGGCGAGTCTAAGTCCTTATAAGTAACGAAAATAGCTTTCTCTGGAAGAGTGCTTGTTTTTCATGCAATTAGTGCCCGTTTCTTAGAATTCCTATACGTTCTGGCTTTTCTTCACTTGTTTCTCGCGAGTCTTCCAAATCCGCTTCAGTGAGAATGTCGTCAGTACGTCTCTGCTTCTGTTGAAGATTCCGGTTGATATTGTCGTGGCGTTTGTTACTGCTCGAAATTATTTGTTCTCATATTTCCTGTGCATTCGATTTTTTCACGTTGACCTTTAACACTGATGATTTATCTTAGGCAGGATTCATGCCTTGATTATTGAAACGGTTGATAAGGGCCCTATCTTGAGCGTTTCGCACCAGGTTCCGTTTTTGCGTACTAGGGAGTGCCTCTTTTCCTGTTTACATATCGTGCCCACTGCCTGTGAGTCTTTTATGCAGATCACGACTCACAACAATCTTTCCATAACAAAAAAAAACGAGTCCTCGTATTTGGAGGTGGTTTCGGGAAAAATGTGAATGTCCACACTGCCGCGACTTTTGTGTTATTCTTATTTCTCTGATGGTCTTCGGTAGGCATAAAGGCGTATCTGGAACGAGGTTATGGTGAGGACTGGCGCGTGCACAAATTTTTGCCTCAAATGTTCTCAGCCTTGATCGCTTTCACTCTCGGACCAACTAGGTCCAATGATACCAGCGCAACGACTGAACATTAGGTCATGAAGAACAGTTCCGCGGTTTTTGGTGCTCCGGTCTTTTTTCCCCTAATACTTTGGTAGAGCTTCTGTCGCGCATTATGTTAATTTGAAGGGCATTCCTCCGTAGTCTTGAGCTCCATCAGTTTTGGCTTGGAAGGATTTTTCTAGTTCCTCAGATGGTCGGAGCCAGCAACGAAATTCCCGTGGTTTTTTTTACCTATTCTTCTATCCCACTTTTATATGAACAGGAAAGCTGTTTGGGGCACGATGAGGCTTTGGCCTCGGAGGGGTGAATGCATTTATTGCGCAGTGTTAATTTGAGGAATCTCGTACCGGCGATAACGCCCTAGACATTGTCTCTTGATTGGATTATTCTAGCAGGACGATATATACCCACCTGCAGGAGACCGCAATATGCCCACATACAGGATATTGGGAAGTCGAAGAAGCTTGATAAGTGTGTGTGGTCCGCACTATTGACTTCTGAGGAAAGCTCTGAGAAAATTTTGGCCGTTTAGTTCGAAGAAGTGTAGCGAGCGAATGCGTCAAGAAATGTGTACTAAACGCTTTGAGAAAGTGAAAGGTTTATGCGTTACTCATGACGTTGGCTTGGTGTTATCCTCCATCGTTGTTAATGAAGGTTGACTGAAGAGCCAGGCTTTCGAAACCTTGTATTTCACCTCCACCGTTCTGGCCGCTCTCTCAATCAAATTCGCCGATGTTGGATAAACACCATTCCTAATTATCTGCATTAGGCGTTCAAGCCAGGGCACATAATTAGTTTGGGACTTTGTTCGAGTTTATTCGACTCCCTTCTCTGAGGGGCGACTTGATCCGTTCCCTAGTTCCCTTTATCACTAGCCGGGGGGGGGGGTATACAGTGCATATGAAACAGGAGAAGTCACGAAAAGTCCACAATTCTCTTAGGAGGCCAGGAGGCGAATAATTCCTTTCCTCATAGTCTACGAGCATCTAGAAAAACGACTATCAAAAAATGTTCTCAGACTAGAAACACCGCCCCCACCCTGTTGGAAAACGCCCAAAACAATGATTTGCGCTGGTTCGGAACCTTTTGAAAATGGAAGTCTACCTTCATTGCCAAGCCCTCCGCTTTTTCGGCGCTCATTTCATTCTAACTCCCAGACAAAGCAATCTTGCCCAAAAGTTAAGGGAAGTGGAAAGGGCATCAAATAATCAGTGCTCAGAGCTTCGCCGCGCGTATTTTCTTTCACATATTTCTAGACTCAACTGATATCCGCCTTTTGTTCTGTACTCCACTTTTTTCCGGTGTCTGAAGTACTCTTGAGCTATTTTACAGATTCTTCGTCTGACTCCGCCCACCTCAGAGCAGACCCCGCCCACAATTTTTGTGCCCCACAATCTTCACCGGCGACCCTCTGCTGACCTTAATCCACTTTTTTTTCCGGTGTCTGGAGTGTAACCGTTCTACAGAATTTTTGTCTGGCTCCGCCCACCTCGGGCTGGCCCCGCCCACAATATGTATACCCCACATTTCTCAATCGGCGACCCCTTGCTGACCTGAATTCACTTTATTCCGGTCTTCGGAGTGCTCTGGAACCGTTTTACAGACCTTTTTGTCTGGCTCCGCCCACCTCGGAGCAGGCTCCGCCCACAGCCCACAATCCTCACCGGCGATCCTCTGCTGACCTTTATCCACTTTTTCCGGTGTCTGGAGTGTTCTGGAACCGAGCTACAAACTTTTAAAATGAATACCCTGCGATTTAGGGCAAGCTCCGCCCACTGAATTTTGCGAGAAGCACCGCCCACCTTGAGTACGCCCCGCCCATTTTGGATGTGTCTGCCACAGTTAGTCTGGCGACTCCTTACTAATCTTATTCCCTTTTTCCTATCTTTAAGCTGCTCCGGAAGCGAATTATGAACATATTTCTAAACCCCAAACTTTCGGCGAGTGCCCCGCCCACTGTGGGCGGGGCTTCCCATAGGTCAAGTGTGCTTTTCATTCTCTTGTCCCATGCCATACCCATTCCCACCTTGACCCGACCTCTCCCAGTCGTTCTTCAGGTCGAACCGAATTTCCGGCACCACCTAATTCAGATCTATTGTGACATCGGATGAGAAATGAATTATTTAAAGGATCAGTTCCGCTCTGGTGAGGTTTTAGCTGGTGCCTGAGGTGGGACAGAGGATAAGTGTGTCAGAAGCGTGTTCAGTAGCATCCGTCATCTTGCCCCCAGCTCGCCCCCTCCCCAGCTCTCTTCATCGCCTGTTCCTCGCCTTGTGTTATGACCCCCTTCCTCCGGAAATCAGCATAATCTCCTCATTGAGGCTAAACTCAACACCGGTTTTTTTCACAAGTTGATCCTTACAAAACAACCACGTAAACAAACATGCTCCTCGTTCGCGGAGTTGTGGAGACAGTAATGGCTGTTATTTCGATAATTAGGGCAGGGGGAAGCGTAGTGACAACTGGGGCGCTCACTACTCGCGCGGTCCTAGGTTCTAATTCCGGGCCGACTCCCGCCTAGGCCAACCAAGCCATCTACCCGCCAGGGCTGGTAAATTGACAGGTTCGTCTGGGAGGATAATAACACTGACTTGTACATCCCCCCCAAGTCATTGCATAGGCTACGTCGCATTCAGTGGGCTACTACTATTCTGAATAAAACTAGAATGCGCGCCGCATCCCAAGGGATTGATCGACAGCGAAGACTATGATTTATCCATTTATCTCTACCGATGAAGTTCCATTTCTTCCGTGATATGCGCATCAACTGAAACCACAAGACTTTTGTTCGACACCTGCGTGGGAACAGCTGAAACAGAGAAAGAAAGCTTGGAGCTATTCAAAATCATATTAACATCCGCTTCACCTACTTGTTCCCCTCTACAGTGCTAGAAGCATATCTAACCATTTGATATAGTGCGACAATATAATTATACTTCAGCAGAGTGGAGTCAATGGAGTAGAGACATTGCGACGTATGCAGTTTGTGTGAAATCCCGGAAGAGCTCCCACATATGCCGATAAAACTTTCCGTCCCTAATTGGTAATATATAATTGGTACGAGACTCGTTTGGGAGGATTAATGCAACGACCCACATTGGTTGCAGCCGCAATTCATAGCATAAGCCAATCAAATATTTAAAGCCACGACATTCTGAATGGTTGTGGAATGTGCGCAGCATCCTAAAAGTGATTCATTGACGGTTGAAGTTTTCTTCAAGCCCTTTGATATTGCAACGTTTTGCGCCGTTCTGCCGACGTTTACACTTCTGGCATATTTTTTGTACGTTGCGGTATGGTCGGCCATCCTATTCAGTCCTACCCGACCCATAGAATGAGAGGCATTTCTGGATGCTCGTTCCTACTCCCCCTACTTTTGCATAATTCTCTCTCTTTAGTCTCTTCACTTGTGGTCATTTCATCTAAAGACACCTCCAGGTTATGGAACGGGTGGCTTTATATAACATTGACTTGGAATGTTCTTACTTACTATCTGCCCGTTTTCACACATTTAGGGTGATATAGCGGCATTACTTCACTGTCACGCATTGGCCTATCTTGTTTCTTCTTGGTTTTTGTTCTTTTCATGTTATGTTTTGTTCTGTGTTTGAGTGTTCTATACTTTTTTTGTAATTTTTTTATTTCGACCTGATTCTGTGGTACTAAAAAGTGTAAGCGCAACTACGAGTGCACATAATAAGTAAAAAACAAATAAATAAACAAAATAAACAAACAGACAAACAAATAAGGGTTTCGTGGTCCTTTGCTCCTCCCAGAGCTTCATGAACTTTTAAAAGGATCCAATATCAAGTGTTTGTCCGGTGTGCTAAGTGTCGCAATAATCGTCAGACTGTGTCTCGACGATGACTTCCACCCATCATTTCTATTATTCTAAGAGCTTTTTCGAGCATACTCGAAGTTAGTTGAGCAGCAAGATTTTTATGTGAAATTTGAAAAAAATTCCTACAGAACTATTGGAAAAAACGCTCCGCTTCGGCTCTTCCAGTTGTTTTCGTATGTTAGTAGCTGCCAGTAGCTTTCGTTTTTGGCTTCGGTGCCTGAGGTGACAGATGCCCCCACTACCCTGAAGGCAAATGATTACAAACTTTTCATGTAAACTCCGAATGCAGGACACGATATACTTTCCTGATGACTCCGAAGTGGCGACACGATATGAAGAATTACAGATTTACAATCAAGCAAGAAAAAATATTCGTAAAGTAAACGAAGTCAATTTTCACCAGGAAACACAAAAAAAAAGAAAGGAGCGTTACTTTTGGCCCTAGAAACAAACACGCGGAAAAAGTCAATGAGGCAAACATTCACTGGGGAGGGCGCTTCACCGTAAACGCAAGTTAGTACTTATAAAGCACAATACTTCCACATCATCCGTATCAGGTCAGATTTTATCTACCTGCTGCTCCTTATTGAGCGTCATCTATCGTTCCCCGGATATCTGCCGACTTTCACTTTTGATGTGTCTGCTATTCGCCTTTCGCATGATGTCCATGTCCACTGCGACATCACACAACCTATAAAAAAGAGATTGATGATAGATTAAAAAAGTGGTCCATATTTTGGAGGCTCACATGCGCACTTCGCCCTTTTACTGCCTTCGGGTGAATCGTTCGCAGGAGGTGATTCGCTGGATGATGGAATGGGGGTTACACTCGCTGGCACAGCCACATAACCCTTAACCATAACCTGGATTCCACCGCCATTTGCATCACAGCCTGTCAGAGATTGTTGTCCATCGCTTGAAGGCGAAGCCAATGATCAGATATCTCACGGTGGAGGCTCAGTTTAGAGGAATGGCAAAATGCCAGCAATATCAAAAGAGGAGGAACAATGGAAAGTTGTCGTCGCCCAAACTAGAACACTTCCTTAGCGACGCATTCATACGAGCAAAGGCGGAAGAAAGGTGTGATCTGGACGGACGATCACCGCCATGTTGTGATAGGTTTGGTCGCCGCGATTGATGTCAGGCGATTTTCTATTGCTAGCGCTATCCTTACCCACACTGCTTGGTGGGTTTCTTGTTACCAAGACTGTACAGCAGTGGGGGGAAGGCAAAGAAAGAAGGCAGGGTCAATGAGGGACTATCGAGATTGTGAGTGCCTTCGCCACTCGTTTTCTGCATCACAAAAGGGGTGCAGCTGCTCAATAGGACAAGCTACTTGCTCGAACGAGCGGAACAAGCAACTTTCCATCCAGATACCGGGAGGAAGCTATTGAGCACTCCAACGACTCCCAGGTTTTGTAAGATTTTGACCAATAACCCATTTATATAAACGCACTCGGTGACTCAGTTATCAGATGTAGCAGGTTTGGGGACAGCCAGGTGCTGCACGCTGGTTCCCGCAATGACTGCTCTCTAACCGCTGCACTCTGAAAAATATTGGTGAAGGTGAATTTTATGCGGTGAACATGTCCAACTTTCTCTGAGGCAGCGTTCAGACCTCGCGACAGCGTCCTTGCGCATGCTTTCGTTGAACGCAGTGTGAAGCATGGCGATCGATCGCGTCGAAGCGCTGCGGCAGCGTTCAGACTTCGCGACGGCAGCGCTTCGGTCGCGCGTTCACGCGATCGATGCAGTCGAAAGCATGCGCATCGATCGTCGAATCGCGCGACCGAAGCGCTGCTTCACAAGTCTGAACGCTGCCTGCCGTCGGGAAGTGTGAACGCTACCTCAGGGATTTGCCAGCGATGTTCAGACTGCTTTCAGCGGCTCTTCCTTATTCATGGACAAGGTTTCGCCTGAGGGGCATGAAAAGTCTTCCGGCCAGATCATCCAGCCATAATGGCACTTCGCTTTCGAGCGCTCTTAGGATTACTTTTGAGATCAGAGGTGGAACTATACATTATTTATCAACTGATTATGAGTTTTTGATTTCGACAATGTTGAAGAACCTTTCGAAAGCATGATGGCTGGGGCGAGTTGTTGCCAGCGTCACTGGTGGGAGGGCCGAAGTGTGATGTGTGCAAAATGCCCTCTTGCGGCCGCTGCGGTACACCATCGTGATGCGTGAGGTGGTAGTGTAAGGTACGATCCCCCTTCTTCAACAGCTACCTGCTAATTTCCCCCTTTTTACAGTTTTTCACCCAAAATTTTCCGTCGAGCGGTAGGGGGGGTATGTAGCCAGTGGGAAGCAGAAACAGGAGAATTCCCCAAACTTCCTCCCACTTTTTCCGAATTTCCCGAAAATTTTCCCCTTTTTCCCCAAAAACCTGTCTAGCGAGGGGGTATATAGTGCACATGAAACAGGAAAAATCACGCAAAAAGTCAACAACCGGAAAACCAACGCGACAAATTTCTCTCAAAGGCACATACGACCCCCTCTCTCCCAACGACCAAATACGACCCCCCCCCCTCCTCGAGGAAAAGTACGACTGTGTGTTTCACGCAACGATGCTTCACCGTGTGCGGCCTTTTAACCTTTTAACGCTGGCAACAACCCCACCCCCTCATCTTCCTACAGCAATTGTGCCCACTGCCTTTAAGCGCTTGTTTTGTGAACGTTTCAACGTTTCACTTATGAAATAAGCATACATAAATTCGGCTAAATAGCATGTGTGCTAAAATGCAGTGGCTCAAAAATTCACCTGATTCGATCGGACCTTACCGTTTCCTAGGTGGGATATACCGCTGAGGGATAATAACCTCCTCTGTCGGGAGGCGATGCGACTCCTTTTGCCTTATTTCCATGCTCCAGAGCGAGGCTAGCATTAGCGTTGTCCCTTCATTACTTCACTGCACCTCCAAGCTCCACAGTTCAGCGAAGCCACCGAGATGGCCAAATTTGTCAAGGAACTCCCACATTTATTTAGAGGCTCAAAAAACATTTGATGACTTGACCTTCTCAATGGGTGATATTTGTCTTCAGATTTTTCTTTGAATTCCTAAGCATGACACTCTTCATGTCTCCCTCGTAGAACAGGAATCGTAGTGAACTTCGTGGAAAAAGTACATCTAAGGCTATCACTGCGGTGTAAATGACAATGCATAAAAAGTTCCAGTGGTTCCGAGGAAATGTTTCGATGGCAAATCAACATATCAAATTAATCAACAACCTGCTGAACCTCCCACTCGTAACTGAAACCACTAGCCGCCTTTGGTTCTACTCGTCAGCAAAACCATGGTAATTTACTCCTGAACCTGTCAATCTTTCTTGCCCTTGGTTTTCTCAGGAACATTCTCTGCTGCACTACATACTCGCTTTTCTTTGGGACTTTTGGGACACACCAAGAACCCTGCCTCTCTTAATTCTCTCTTCAGAATTGGCTGAAGGGGAAGACTGAAAGATCCAAAAAAGTGCTGGTTCTGAAGATGAGTAGTACTATCTGAGAGCTTCTGGTCGCAAACTTTCCAATTTAGCGAATGTCTCGTCCTACAGCTTCATCACAGATTTCTTGGGCAGTCAAATCGTGTGTATTAAGGTTGGGACTTTGACAGGGTTATCGTTCGTCGCGGATGAGACCAGCGAAATCTTGCTTGTGCATACTGTCGTAGGCAGTCTCCCATGAGAAAGAGGTCAATGGTCAGTAAGATTGTATAATTCGTTTGCCCAGTGTAGAGGGTCACTTCCAATAACTTCATAAATATTAATGAGAGGCGTACTTCATGCGGCGGATATTCCACTCCGAATCTTGAGACTCCGTGTTCCTTCCGACGTTTTCCTTTCCTGAAATTTCTGAATCATCCTCAAATGAGATGACGATCTGGGGTTTTTTCCTCACGCGTCCCTCGATATTGCTCCATCCATCTAACATCTGTTCCCATTCATAAAACGCTAATTGACTGATTATGGACAGAAATTCAAAGAGCTCAAGAGCCTTGCTCTGATTGTCTTTGGCTCACAAGTGAGTCGCTTGAAATAAGGCATCTGTTACTCAGAGGAACTACCGCTGAGGTTTGTGAAGAATAACATAGAATACCTTCCAGCACCGAGTTAAATATGATCGTCATCCTGGCAGTTGATTAGGCTGTCAAAGGGTCGCAGACGCGGCTGCGGCGCGTCACGACCGCGGCGATCAGCTGTTTCCAGCCTATTTAGCCATTTTCTCCCTAATTTTTTACTGAATTTTCTACTTCTTTTGAAGTAAGTTATTTCTTTGCCTTAATAAAGTATATTAGCGACTTCTTTTTGTTTTTGTGATGGAGTGTTTTCGCATTTTTTAGGTATTTGTTTATTTGTTCGAAAAAACTAGAAATCAAAATCTCAATCATAATTGACCTTGTGAAGAAACAAACAACTAACCTTAAGAAAAGCAGCCAAAAACAGTGAAAAGTAGGGAGAAAATGACTAAACCAGGCCGGAAACAGCTGATCGCCGCCAACAGTTCCTACGTACGCGGTCGCTGCTGCAGCCGCGTCTGCGACCCTTTGACGACCGCCTAATCAACTTTACTTTGTTACATGTTTTGCAAGATGTAAACTGAACACCAACAAATAATGAAACAAACAACAAGAAATCAAAGAACAAAAATCTGAGCCGCTAGAAAACGCAATCAGTCCCTGTGCAGGTACCGAAACAAATATTTTTTGAATTTGTTGGAAAAAACCGGTACTGGAATGCCCGGATGTCGACTGTGAATATTCTCTTTGCGGCTGGTTCTCATTTGAGGTCGAGCCTGCATTGATAATTTCCCCTTCTATGTACAGTTATTTATAAGTTATATTTAATTCCTGCAAAATTCCTGCGTGTGACGGGGCAAGGATCGGAGCGCTGTTATGGCACCCTTTCTACGCAATAATGCCATTTTGAGTGTGCACCGAATGAGGTAGGGGCTGTTCAAACCTGTCCTGCGTGCGCTCGTATGCCGCTCCTACACACACCCTATCGTTTTCAAGGATGATGTCTATATCTCAGGGCACCTCTTTGAATGGGGATTTAAGTCGTGTCCGTACGACCCTCTCCCCTCCCCTTTTTTTTGGAAGGGGGGAGTCCATACAACCTTCTCCGGCCCTCTGTCCCTCCTCATCGTATCGAGCCGTCGAGCGGCAGGAGGGGGGCGGGAAGGGGAGGGGAGGGTAAAAGCACATGTGGAACAGGAAAATCGCGATAAATTAACCACCGCTCCCACCACTTCTAGAAAGGCCAGAAAGTAAATACGACCCCTCCCTCCCAACAATGAGCAAGTACGACCCCCCCCCTTTTACAACGTCCGTGAAGCGAGAAAAATCAACTATCAAAATAAATTTTTCTCAGCCCAAATACGACCCCCCTCTCCTGGCGACCCAATACGACCCTCCCCCCCCTGATGGGGATTCCCCAACAACGATGTGCCCTGCTATATCTCACTGTGATGAATACTTACCATTTCAGGGTTGTTTCAGTCCCATCCATTTCGAATATCCAAGGGTTCTATAGGATCATCTGCTCAGCTTGTTTTTCAAAATTTGTACTCAAAGACATTGCGATTTTGAACGCTCGTAGTAGGTTTGTACACATCTTTGACAGAGAGAGATCAACCAGCGCAATTCTCGTGGAACCTTCCGTCATAACACTGTACGTAGCCGTCATGACATTTTCAATGGTTTTCAAGGTTTCTTTTTCTACACTCTCACTTTGTTTTGCATTCCCAGTCTCAACCGATAAATATCATTTGTCGAGTCTCATCTCTTCGAAACGTTTCCTCCTCCAGTAGTTTCGGTCACATGAGATTCTGCATTCGACACTGCCAATTTCAGATGATACTCAGGTTACTACTATATTCTGTGCCATTGTTGCAAATGTCGCTTCAAGAAACCCCAGGTGGGTCCACATACATTCATTCGTTTTTTTTTAATTTACATCAAGAGAGTTCTTCTATAATCAGGTCAAAAGGATAGATTCATTGGAGGCTGCAGTCCTGATCTTAGCCGGATGACTTTGTAGTTAACTCGGAGTTACTGAGTGAGAGTTAGTGAGCGCCTACGTATTAAAGGGTTAGTCGACAGGGAATCCTGCTCGCAATAACCGAGACGGCTAGGTAGAACATATGGGAAGCCTCAAAGAGGACTTCCTGAAGATAACCATCTTATAAGTAAGATGAATGATTATGAAGGGTTTGAGAGCAGAACGCAGCACTGCTGCTTCCAGGCCTCACGAAAAATCTATGGGCGGCGTGCACCTTGCGCATACAGGATGTCATCGCCAGGGCCACACCATGGCGTTGACAAAGTCCTCAACTAAGAGGAGCGACAACGAACAGCACTCTTGATAGATGGTGGCGAAAACAAAAACGCTGAACCAAGCGTCAGCCAAATCGGAACACCTCCCCGACACGAGAACATCAACCCCACCCCCCCATTCGACAGCGTGGCCAGCGGTAAGGCATTGCTGAGCTTGTGGCAGAAAGCAGAACTTAAGTTGTCTCTGCTTATAGATGAAACCGCGGCATTGCGCTTGAAAAACCATTACAAAAACTGTTGGAATCAAATTCAATCAAGTCGCGCTCGGTATCAGGCTGGTCAAAACGAATCCCTAAGCACATGGACGACAAACTACTGCAGCACGGAGAGGTCCTGTAAACCATATGCTTGCTTGGAGAAGCCTATCTCTCATTTCGCTCGTCTCCATGGGTAGTCATTAACTGCACCCGTCCACGTGGAATGATTATACACACGGGACTTCAAACCAAGGCCGTTTTCCTTACTGTTTACGCCTATAAATAAGTAATAAGACCATTCCGTCTGCAGGCGTCCCTTGGCGAACTCAACATGGCCACATTATTTCTCATGTCGCGAACTTGCAAATGGGATGAATCGTGCCTTGAATACGACATTCGATTTTTGCCGCAAATGCCATTCAGCACCGCTTGATGGCTCCGTGGAAGGAGCAACGTGTCCTCCTACTTCCCACCCTCGTCCGCTCCTTCCCCCTCTTGTTCAGTCAGTAACAGCAGCGCAGACGATCCGCAATGCACAAAATTGCGCTCTTTACTCGTAAGTAACACCAATATTGTGACTTATAACGTCAAAGCCCAGCTTTAAGTTGCTTCTGACAGAAGGAGGTTCGGCACAACAAGGCTCCCACTGGCTTCACAGGGCACCGGTACTAAAACGAGTGTCGTGTTCGTGACCATAATCCTGAATAGCCCCAACTGTCAAAGTATCAGCAAATTTTCCTCGAGATTTCGATTATGTAGTTAAATAGTTCTGGATGTTCAGCAGTTCTGATTAGTGGAAGATAAGTTCTACCTTTCGAAGCAGCTGTTAGCTTCACCGTCATCTCCCACACGAGGGAATTTATCGTCATTAGAAGCTTGTAAAGTCTGCAATAAGTCTTGACGACGCATATTCTGCACTGTAGTCTCTTTAGTGTTTTGGAATCCAACCAGAAGCACTATCCTGGCTGTCCAGAATTTATTTTTCTTTTCTCCAACAGTATAGTCCCAGATTGTCTTTGTTTGAAGAAGAGGTAAAGCCACGTTGGCTGCGGTTGGCTTGTCAGGGGAAACGGGGCTTAGCACTGCGGAGAACAAGCTGGCGCTGCAAGGAACCGAGCCTACTAAAACTTCCACAGGGCAAATCATTGGATGGGATTTTGGTCGAGTCCGTACGATCCACCCCCTTTTGGGGGATTGAGACGACCCCTCCTGGTTCCCTCCTCATCAAGCTGTGAGGGAGGGAGGGGTGAATAGCCCATGTGAAACGGGAAAGGTCGCGAAGAAAGCATGCCCGCTCTACCGTTTCTTAGATTTTCCCCAACACCCTAACAATTTTTCCGAGAATTCCCTAAAATTCTCCTAGTTTTGCCCAAAATCCAAAAATTTTGCTGTCAACCGGAGGGGGATGGGGGTCCTGAAACAAGAAAAATCAGCAAAAATAAACTGTCTAAAAAATTCTTCTCAACCCAAATACGGCTCTTTTTCTTCCAGAGACCGAACACGACTACCCCTGTTGGGGAATCTCCAAGAACTATCAGGCAACCAAAAAAAGTTCGTGCGGTTTTGAAGGTAGCGAAATAATAACATAAAAACGGGTTAAACTTAGATTTATTCCGAAAAATAAT
>MU917182.1:2267-12925 GCA_036418165.1 Cooperia oncophora | reverse complement strand
TGGACGTTGGTTGACGCTGGTACACACTAGCATTCGCTAGATCGATATCTATACTTTCCTGGTCGCTGACGCTGACAGACGCTTTAAAGCTGTTGTTTGCTGGGGGACGCTGCCGTAAAGTATGAACACAGCCCGCCCTCTTACGAACAAATTCGTCGAAGACCCCCAACAGGCATGGGGGGTCACTACCCTCAGACGAATCGGGAAGGATAGGGAATCCGATCTTCCTTCTTTTCCAGCTGACACCCTATCTGCCTGACCTCTAATTGTTTGATTTAGCCGAGACGCTTGCATGAATGGCTCCTATTCGTTCCACTGCGTTTTTGTTTAATAAAGTTGTCAGTACTTTGTGGGCTCATTCAGAGGACACTCCTTCATCTCGTGCTGCTCACTTAGTCATCTCATCTCACTTTTTCCTCACAAAGAGAGGAAGAATATGAAATGAACTAATGAAGTAGAATCAGAATTAAAAATTGAGGCCAAATACTTCACAAAGGCGGAATTAAATGTCGTAAATGGGAAGGGCCAAATTGTTGTGAACCACTCTCCTCTCTGAATGATAGGTCCTCACTAAACTTTGAAAAGTAACCGCTAAATCATCTGTATCACACATACATCGCTGTTTCTTATAATATAATGCAAGAGTGCCGGTTTTACTCCTGTTGTGTAATTGCCTTGTAAACATGCAAACCTTAAATAAACAAATGAATATGATGAAGAAGAGCTAGGTAAAGACCAAAATTACCACGAATTACTTGAATTCGGAGCAATAGAATGCTTTTATCAAATGCTGACGAGGTGGAAGACCAATAAGTACACAAAGAGGTTCAAGCAGAGTCCAGTCGCTGGTCGCTAGGGAAATCGCTAGGTAAAAGACATTATCGTTTAAAAAGCATTCCATTTCTCGACTCATAAGACAAAGGTTTTTTTTTCAATAGTTCCTCTTAATTCTTTCTTACGAACGAATATGCGTTCAATGGCCCGCATCAATATAAACGACCTCCTGCCATAATCCTAGTTCTTCCGACAACTCTCTGCGCCACTTTGCGGGTCTCTGCTGCCCAGAAAACTGCCGTCCACTGGGGCAAGGATGGACTGGGAAAAGAGGGGGAGGAGGGGAAAGGGTTGAGCACATATGAAATGGGAGGACGAACAAACAACCGAGAATACTTCTTTTAGAGCACACGACCCCCTCCCCCCTCCTTCGTTGGAGATCTCCAACAAAGGCAAGGATTGAAGCCAAAATACATAAATTAAGATCTAAATTTCCATTCGTCCGACGTTCTCCAGGTGTGGGGGGGGGCGTTTTTGAAGTGTGAGGGATCTATTGGGGCAACATCTCTCCCGCCAGATGGCAAGACACTGTCTTAACCATATAGTCTATTCTCATTCCGAACAACCATTAATACTTGTAGAAGTGCTGGCATGAAAGGGTGTGTAACAAGAGAACTGCGTAATTCACAGCACTCAAGCGGGCCGTCGCGTGCGGCGTCGCGCCCCCTTATGACGACGATTTTAGGTGGTAGTGGACGATGCTCCAATGGAACACGTGGTGCAAGTTGAGAAAGCGTCCTAAGTGCCGCGCGCTGTGATCAGCGGCAATGCTACGACTGCTCTCGCCTCATCTCCCTCACAAAGATAGCAGGCCTGCTTCGTCTGAGAAGAGTTTCCTTGAAGGGGCTAACTGCACAACAAATCCTCCCACAGGCGAGCATGACTATCACGTCTACCAGGACAGATTCCGGCACAGCTGAGCAGGCGCCGCGTGGCGTTTTCCAAGGAAGGTGCCCTTATAGCACCCCATTAGGCCGCAACATACCGATCGGGACGCCCACCGTGCCTTTCCGCCCACAAATGGACGAGCTTACCTGAAGCTCGTTTTGATTCATTTGTTAAGTGAAATATGAAGCGAAGGGATTGATATGAGACGACCGTGGTGCTGCATGGATATATGTACATATGAGTAGATACACGAAGCGTATCTACCGGCTATTGACACGACGCCAACGAGAAACTCGTCCAAAACTGCTTTCTGAGTCATGTAGAACAAAGGCTTTTTTGCACGTTTTTGGTCATTTCACTTCGCTTTTTCGCCATTTTCCTAACTATATCGCGTCCCTGGTAGTATTTCAGACCAAGTACCAAATTATCGTGCCTTAATTATCGTGCGCTTCAAACCACGGAACTACCCCACGCTAAAAATTACTGAGAACATATTCTGCTTTCACTATGTGGCAGGGAAATTCATCGACAAAAAGGCGAATCGGAAAAACCTTCAATTTCACATAGAGAAGGCACATCCTGCAGGAAGCGTGGTGCCCTTCTAGGTCATATCAACATGTAAGTGAATGAGGGCCTGCACGCGAAGTTTTGGACGTTTTTTTGACGCTCAAAAACAAGCGTGCGTCGATGTCCGTGAGTCTCTACAATTTCTTTACTCAAACCGAGAGAATTTTGGCGCAGTTCGGCTTGGGAACAGCCGATGATCCTCAGCGAACTCTGTACAGGCCACCTTGTGAAGACCCGTAAACACTAACCAGAGGCTCATTTGTACCATTTTGCAGTTTCACAAGAGCCACAGGAATAAGTTTCATGAAAATTAGACCCGTTAGTTAGATGAAGCAAGAGGAACTAGAGAAAACGCGTACAAAATGCCCTCCCGAACCGAACAGGGCTACGTACCTGTGACAACAATAAATTGAAGGTTGCTTGGACCTTAAGCGGCGCTTACCCTCCAGCCCAACCAAAGCCAAAACTTCATCATCGCGAACACCTTCTGATCGTTTGGTACATGAAACTGCGAACAACTTTGAGTTACTGGACGCAAGCAAGATCAACTTCAGCAACTGCCGATGCTATTGAAAGGAAGTCCAGAGCAAACAAATGCATACCTGACGCACAAGAGGCGACCTAATCTCGCTCCGAAAACCTCTAGACACCCGTCAAAAAATCACAGAGTTCAGCTGGAGCTGGTAAGAACAGTTACTTGTTAGAAGCTGTTCCCCAAACACTGCATAGGCCACATCGCGTTCAACAAGTCAAAAGGAAACATAGTGCGCGCCCCGTTTCAGCAAAGGACTAGCCAACAGCGAGCCTTTCCTTCCTACTCTTCAGGGTTTCCGGCAAGTGAAGCACTTTCGCGAGAAAGACCCACGAAACAATGACCTCAGAATGATAGTCAAATTTCTTTAATTTCTTCGAGTTCTCCCGACCTTTAGCAAAAGATAACATGGCGCTATCTCCATCAAGAAAGCGTGTGCTAACAATGCAGATGGTTTCAATGATGGTCCTAAGCTGGACGGTGGATCCATTTCACAGCTTCTCACTCTTTCATAGGAAAGATTCCCCATTAGAACGCTTCCAGGGGTCCCAAGGGTCTCTCCAGGCTCCTCTTTTCTTGGGCCACGTCTGAAGTCTGACGAATCTCCGTTGAAATGTTAGGGCTTTATTGGACTAAATATTCCACCTAGCAACCAACAAAATGAGCCACAGAAAAATTGAAACGCTCCCAGTCTAATTTAATGATGGAATTCTTGACGAGACTGCTGTCCCAACGTGCAATCTAATAATGAGGAACACAATACTGTCCACGGTCAATAACTGCTTTTTATATGAGCAATAGACGAAAGCAATACTGCATTTATAGATGGACAGCCGCAACCTTTCATTCTTTTATTATGCCACTGCGTTTCAGGAAATGTGGAAAAGAGAGGGCATGATGGGCAAGGAGGTTTGATACTCCTGCTGCATTACGTGAGATTAAACTTTGGCATGGCGCTGTTGCGGAACCCCTCGCCAAAAACAGAGAGGCAAAACGGCCGGTAGGGCATTGGAGGGTGCGAAAGATGTGGCGAGACAGAGCGGCTTTCTAGAGGAAGGCTATTCCGGGTGAGTGAGCCATTTAGCGTAGGTCGGAATGTGCGAGCTCATATTGAGTGAGCGCAGACAAGAGCGGAATTAACGCAATTAGAGGGATTCAGTCTGAGTTGTGCGTAGAGCTTTTTGATATCTGTGCATGCATGCATCCAATACGTCATGCATTCTGTGGGAGGGGGGTAAAAAAACACTTCTCTTCCTTTCTTAAGGCGATTAGGTTACAGCTTTATCAAAATCTGATCGACAATTTTCACGCATCAATATCAACCACAATTGCACAGCGACCACGAAAACTCCGGCGCACATGCCAGCCTTCTTGACGAACGGAGATTTCTGGCCCAGCGTGACCGTGCAAAATGGGCCTGCATTTGAAAGAAACTTCCAAGTGCAGCCCCATTTGTAAATTGTCCATGTGCTCACTCTGAAAATAGATCCGACCTGGAGGCATACCAAAAGCCTGGAGCGGATAATTAAGGGCAAAAGAATGAAAAATTATTCGAATTAGTAAACTTCAAAAAATATTATTCGGACTCATCGGTCTCATTCGCTCAGGTACACTTCAAAGTTACAGTCGCCAATCAGGCGTTTACACCCCATATCCCAGAAATGGACAGCCCGTAGCTGCGTACTCGCTCCTGAGGAAATTCGGCGGTTTCAAACAGTTGCAGCGATGACTTCGTTTAGTACAAAACCTACGCCATGTTCAGGTAAAGTACGCAGCCACGCCCAGTCCATCGCTGGGATGTGCTGTGTATCTTCAACGAATCAATGAAGTTCGCACTCAATAAATCACACACAGCCGTTTACAGGAAGAGCAATCAAAGCTAACGAGGCAAAGAGAAAAAAAAGAAAAATGTAGAGGGGCAGGTCACCGGTCTCGCAAAATGTCGTGATCTTTGGTCGGACCCATTAGAAGCACATAAGAGGCCAGAGGCGGTTCAGTGGAATGATTTTATCATTTAATTTATTTACAGTAATACAGTCAAGGTACTGCAATGCACCCAAGGGTGCGCCAACATTACTTGGAAAAAAAAAAAAGCAAAAACTCTATCGGCATCGGTGTATGGCACAATGACGAACAACCAGGACACAAATGCAAACAGCATAAGGAACTGCTCGCAAGAAAGGTGAGTTATGGGCGAAAGACCGCACCTCACACTTATCGGGCGAGTGCGCTATCCATTACGCGTAACTAGGACTTACGCCTCCCCCTCCAGCCAGGGATCTGACTTTTGCCCACAACTAAACACTGTTTTGATGACTATGGGAAACCAACTTTAACTGTGGAAATTGCGGTAAAATAGCAGTTATCATCAGTAAACGTAAATTGTAATGGCAGTATGGGTGAAGTACATACCTTGAAGGCAAGAGGTAGGATCTAATATGCCTATCAGGACGGAATTCGCGACCGTGAGCAGGCGCTGCGAAAAAAAAAAAACAATAATAGCGCCTTCCCAAGAGGTACCCTTATGAGGGCCTTATCAAGCTACAAAATACCTACCAGAACGCCCACCACCATCAGGAACGGTCGTCCTCCCGCCCGTGGACGACCGTTCTGATTGCTCGATTGCTCATTTGGCAAAGTAAAATTATGAAGGGCTAAGGGATTGTGTATGAAGGCGGAACCTGGGACGGCATGGATATATAACGCACACACCCGTGCGGCCGATTACCGTAGGCTGTTATAGGCAAGATGCCCCGGACACTCGTCCGAAACTGTTTTTAAGTCATTAAGGAGAGAAGGCTTTTTCGCAGGTTTTTGACCGTCCAATTTCGCTTTTTCGCCAATTTCCCACTAGATAGCACCCCTACTACCATTTTAGACCGAGTACCAAATTATCGTGCCAACTGCCTTTAAAGGATTGAAGTAAGAAAAAGTAGAGGAAAAGCATATATGCTGTCTTTTGAAGCAATTCGAAAAGATCCAGTTTGTGACCTTCCTTGTGTGTAGGGGATGGTTGCCTTTCCATTAGATACACTCTGTATCCAGGAGACGGAGTGTTCGTAATTGCGTACTTAATAGAGGACCGCGTGGCAGCGACCTTGGAAAAATTGGTAACTTTTTGTTGACGAAATGATTCGCTGTTGCATTTGAAACCTAATGACACTCAACGAATGAAACTGAAGCCTGACGAAGTCAAGTGATAATAAAATTTAATAGGGGCAGAAACGCTGGATATCGCCGTCAGCGAGCCTCAAAATTCACCGTGCCGCAGATGTGAGCCCCTCTCGCCTGTGATACAGAGTCATGTAGATGGAAAGAAGCCCACCTGGACTTCGTCAGGCACGAGGACTCGTCCATTGTGCATGAGGGTAACGATACTGGAACGACAGTAACTGAAGCTCGCTTACGACTGAGCGCATTATCATGACTTGCTGAGCGTCACCAGCGAACAGCATGACAGCGTTTCGAGTATCCGTCAGCGTCAGCGACAACGAATGTATAGATATCTATCTAGCAACGTCTACGAGCTTCTTTCAGCGTCCATCAGAGACTGGAAAACTATGGGGTCGAATCTGCGACGCTAGCGTCTGCCAGCGTCTACGAGCATCTACCAGCGACCCTCAGCGTCAGCGACTAAGAAAGTATAGATATCGATCTAGCAACGTTTACGAAGCGCCTCAAAAGCGTCCACTTAAGCCACTAAATGTAATAGATATCGATCTAGCGAAAGCCAGCGCCCATCAGCGCCCAGGAGGAGAAAGTAGAGAGTGTGTTGACGGTATCAGACTGCTGGTACAGTAATGGGGATTCAGCCAGGAGCAGACAAGCGGGATAGCGTCGTGAAATTGTGGCGAGAGCGCTGTTTAGCCGAAGGGAGGGGGGAGGGGCATTTTGTATTACAGCATTGCGCTAGTTCCGGTTAACGAATTTTGACTATAGTAAAACTTCGTGAACGCCTGTGAAGCTGAGTAAAGATGGTGCTACGCCACATCCTCCAAGGTCAACCGAAGAAAAGGCTTATATATGGGTTCGGCACATCTATGAAAAGCCGAATGCCCCGTCGACAAACTGCGCCTGTGGCGAGTGCAACCGCACCGAGCAACCGCTAAAGCACAGGTACGGGTAGTACGGTGTGGTTGCACACGCCGCAATTCCACAACGCTCAATCCAGCTGCCTACTCCTTTCTACTCTTGATGATATCCAATTTCACTAGTCGCTGGCGAACGCTGATGGACGTTGGTTGACGCTGGTACACGCTAGCATTCGCTAGATCGATATCTATACTTATACTTTCCTGGTCGCTGACGCTGACAGACGCTTTAAACGGCTGTTGTTTGCTAGGGGACGCTGCCGTAAAGTATGAACACAGCCCGCCCTCTTACGAACAAATTCGTCGAAGACCCCCAACAGGCATGGGGGTCACTACCCTCAGAACGAATCGGGAAGGATAGGGAATCCGATCTTCCTTCTTTTCCAGCTGACACCCTATCTGCCTGACCTCTAATTGTTTGATTTAGCCGAGACGCTTGCATGAATGGCTCCTATTCGTTCCACATTGCGTTTTTGTTTAATAAAGTTGCATAAATCTTTTGGGCTCCATTCAGCAGGACACTCCTTCATCTCGTGCTGCTCATTAGGCCCAATCATCGTCACTTTTCCTCACAGGGAGGAAGAATATGAAATGAACTAATGAAGTAGAATCAGAATTAAAAATTGAGGCCAAATACTTCACAAAGGCGGAATTAAATGTCGTAAATGGGAAGGGCCAAATTGTTGTGAACCACTCTCCTCCACTCTCTGATGGATAGTCCTCGACTAAACTCGAGAAAGTGACGCGCTTGGATCATCATCACAACATAATCGCGTTTCCTTAATAAATTTAATGCAGGAATGCGGTGTAATTGCCTTGTAAACATGCAAACATTTGAATAACAAATGAATATGACAAAGAATAAGCTAGGTAAGCAATGATGCAAATTACTCGAATTTCGAGAAAGAAGTTTCTTATTAATGGTGACGAGGTGGAAGACCCAATAAGAAACAAAGGGGTCCAGTCCAGTCGCTGGTCGCTAGGGAAATCGCTAGGTAAAAGACATTATCGTTTAAAAAGCATTCCATTTCTCGACTCATAAGGCAAAGGTTTTTTTTCAATAGTTCCTCCTAATTCTTTCTTACGAACGAATATGCGTTCAATGGCCCGCATCAATATAAACGACCTCCTGTCATAATCCCTAGTTCTTCGAAAACTCCCTGCCACTTTTGCGGGTCTCTGCCCAGAAAACTGCCGTCCACTGGGGCAAGGATGGACTGGGAAAGAGGGGGAGGAGGGGAAAGGGTTGAGCACATATGAAATGGGAGGACGAACAACAACCGGAGAAAATTTCTATTATAGCACACGGACCCCCCCCCTCGTTGGAGTCTCCAACAAAAGGCAAGGAGTGAAACCAAAATACATAATTAACTAAATTTCATTCAATCGGCACGATCGTCTCGGCTTCAATGAACAATATAAATCCTCCGTCCTATGGAGGGCGCGTCCCTAACGACTTTGAATCCCCAGCCCCCAGCAAGTGAGGGGCCTCGAGAGAGGGGTCGGGGTGGGCGTATTTCTTCTGGGAAAAATGATTTCAAATGTTGAATTTTGTTTGGTTTTGCCGTTTTGCAAGGGCCATGGGCACCCCTACCTGCCTCTCCCTGTCCTCCCCCCTCCACCCGCGTCTGCCGCGCCCGCTCGAACGGCAATTTGGGGAGAAACTCCGAAAAGTGGTTGGAAGTAAGGAGAGAATTAAGGAGGATGCCAGAGATAGGATGTGGAAGGGAATGGGCGATGGTTTTAAAAGAGGTGGGGGGGGGCGTTTTTGAAGTGTGGGGACGGTTGCGCAAATCTCTCCCCAATGGCAAGACGTGTCTTAGTCCTATCTCATTCCGAAAAACATGAACTCTTGTAGAAGTGCTCATGAATGGGTGTGTGTGACAAGAGAATCGTATTTTACTGCGCCAGTGGCCCTTGTGTGCGGCGTCGCGCCCCCTATGACGAACGAATTAGGAGTAGTAACCGATGCTCCAAATGGAACCTAGTGCAAGTTGAGAAAGCGTCTAGGTGCCGCCGCGACGAAGCGGCAATCTACGACTCTCTCGCCCGTCTCCCCTCACAAAGATAGCAGCCTGCTCGTCTGGGAGAGTTTGCTTGAAGGCAAACTGCACAACAAACCTCGACGACATGACTATAAACGTCTACCAGGACAGATTCCGGCAAAGCTGAGCAAGGCGCCGTCGTGCGTTTTGCCAAGGACAGGTGGCCCGTCACAAGCACCCTCATTAGACCGCAAAAATATCGATTCAGGATGTACTACTGAGACGCAAGGGAGAATGAGTTTTAATCAGCAATGAATGTACAAAAAATAGTAACACAAAACCTGGAGAACTTTCCGGATAACCTAATAGAACTGTGAATGGATAGCACGTGGAAAGATGCCATAGCAACCTTTGTCTCTTCGTGCGTAATAAAAGGACAAGGATAATGCGGTCGTTGTTGATTTATCCCTCTTTGGCACGACATTTCCATTCAGGACTGCAGTGGCTCATTGAATGCAATGTGGACTGTGCAGAGGATCTGGAGTCAGCAGATGGACATGTCAGTGTGTTTTGATCCTCCCAAGCGGATCTGGTGCCGATCTACCCTTTTCGCAGGGTGAAAGTTATAGTTGACATGGGCGTGCTTGGGCCGAGAGTTGAAAGAAAGGCGTTTGGGGTAAGCGGGCCACTGGCCACTATACTATGTACGTCGGCGCAGTCAGCGACGGGAGAGAGGGAGTTCGGCACCATTGCTACTCCCCATCGAGCCATCAGGTGGAGACTTGTGGAATCATGTGCAGCCACGAAATGATATTGGCCAATGTTTGTGGAGACCACCCTGTCAACCTAGTCATAAAAAGCTAGTGAAATAGAAACTTCACAGCACATGTCATGCTGAAATACCGCTTACGACATTAGAGAGAAGATGATAGAAGATGGAATTGGATTTACTTCAAAAAGCAATATGGAACTTTTCTTAGTGGTGGAGTGACGTTTCCTCATGAATCATTTCCATAATCCTAGGAGAAAAAGTCTATACAACCTCAATATATACTTATAATAAGAACTCTCTATCGTAGAGATTAATGAGATGCGTCATATGAAGATTATCCTTCTAGCTTCATCTTCGAGATTTAGCCACGACTGATAATCATATAAGCGCGTACTAAAGTGTAAGAAGAGGGCAAAGTATTTCCAGTTAAGGTGATTTACGCTAGCAGAATCCTGCAGTTGCCAGAGATCTGTACTAGCGGTACTGAAATCGGAAAGCTCCCAGAAAATACGTTTTTGATTCTTGACATTTTTTTCAAGTAATCATCTCGGCTCCCGCTAAGGCGAACCGGGCCTTCCATCATGTGCGGACGGTAAATTTGTTCCCTGTTCGTCTGGGAAGATAAAAATACTGACTCGCTCACCCGCCCCCACAAGTCATTGTATAGGCGATATCGCATTCAATAAGTCACTACAATTCTGAAAGAAAATAGAACGTTCCGCTTTGGAAAAAGGAATGATAAACGGCGGATACTTTATCGTTTTATTAGGTTGGCGGGAAAGTTCTGTCACATTTTTACAGTAATGTTACTGCGGGGTCCTTGCCAGTGTTTGAGCACCTCATGGATGCCATCGCTTCACAATGCAGGGAGGCACGACGCAAAGTTGGACACCATCTCAACCTCGACTTGAACTTGGGTTATGGAGATTTTCTGGTCCACATAACGATTGAGTAGGGAAGGCAACTCGCAGTTACATAGAAGGGACAAT
>MU917179.1:2635-13484 GCA_036418165.1 Cooperia oncophora | reverse complement strand
CGAAATTTCACTTTTGGAAAAAATTTTCAATTGAAAAAAACGCCATTACTTATGTGCCAACCCAATAGATGAATGAAGCGTGATCGGGAGCACCAATTAATCCTATGTACGAGGTTTCTGCGTAAGATATTTTCGACCTTTGCAAGCTGCAGGATATCTATAGTCGTTCGTTACAGCTGAGGCATGTCAGGGAGACTTCTTCCACCAGTATTTGTCGCTTGCCCGCTTCAATAATTGGGGGAGAACGCACAGGCGCGGCGCCGAGCCCAGCCCTCTGGCACGCCCCAGTGTGAAACGTCTGTGAAACGACCGTGCAGTCATTATACCTGCAAAGGAGAGGACGAACGAGTGGACGTGGATTGGAGCGCAGCCTAGGCGATCGTTTCCACCAATGATGCCATCCAGAGCCTGCAATAATTGCTCTACAAATACCAAATAATTACTCTAGCTGCGCTCCAGTCTCCCCTCCCTTTTTACGCGCGCTGTTGTTCAGGAATAATGACTTTACCCACATGTTTAGTTGCCAATGATAATTAAACCTTGACATTTTCAGGCAAGCCATACGCTGAACATATCTAGGTAACTCATTATATTGATACGGTACGTTTCATGGTGTGATTCCAGTGGTAAGCTTCTTTTTGTCGAATATCATATCTTTTTCTGATAGTACTGATAGTCAGGGCATCAAATGAGAACATCAGATAGCACTTTAGTGAGCATCGGATAGTTGTGGTCAACTGTCGCCGAATTCCATAAATTTATTAAAATTGATTGAACTCTGAAATGGATAGTATCATGTGGAGAAGGAGGTACGTATAGATGAGCTTCTTCTACCCAAGTAGGCGGACGAAGTGTGGCCTACATCGGCTCGGCGAGTGCTGCTTGCTGTCTCCCGAGAGCTGGTTCACCACGAATCATGGTTACGCGAATTGAACGTAGATGGTTGGTCTACGTTCTCAAAAGACTCAGACTGGCGCTGCATTTCCTCTCCGAGATTCGGCTCAGACGATCGAAACCGACCATCATCTCGTCCGTCACGTAAGCGAGTAACAGGCGCCACGCCTTCACCGCATCATGATTGTATTTGATCGCGTCCTGAAATCCAATTGTTTTAGAGGAAAGAATTCAATATACGCAGATTTCCTCTCAGAGCTAAATATAGATGATGGTATTTTGCAAGTTAGCCGTATTATCTCAAAAAACTGATCATTCATTGGAAAGTGATATCGTTTGCAATCATTAGGCGCGGTGGCAGGAGTGGTGGAGTGATCCCACCCGGGCTGCGTTTTCTATTAGGTTGTCCGGAAAGTTCTCAGCGTTTTGAGTGTTTCACTTTAAACGATCATAACTTTCTTAATACTCATCGGATTTAATCGAAATAAGCACCGTTCGAATCAGCACACTTTTGCCAATGTGACACCAGTCGATAAATCCCATCAAGAAAAGAACTGGGTGGATGAATCCAACGAAATCCAGCTGGAAGGCTTACTTTGCCCTGGTCTGACTGATGAAAAATTATCTTCTAAGCAAGGAAGTTCTGAAAATGTTTGAAAAGGTGATAGTCGGTTACTGAAAGTTTTGGAGAATATGGCGGGTGAGGTAGAACTTCAACCCCCAATTCGTTCAATTTATGGATAGTCGACGTCTGTGAATACGTGGTGGGCGGGCTCGTTGTCGATGCAAAAAGAAATCGACCTTTCCATTGACAACGTGCTGCTCGCAGCTAACGCAATTTTCGGGTAGCATTTCGTCGCATCTCTTACACAGTAGGATCCTACTTGATTCCGGTTTGGCCTGGTAACAAAAGTTCGTAGTGGGATCACACCGGCCGTGACCACACAACACGTGAACCATAATCTTTTTTCCCCTCGTGAGGACTTCGACCTCTTTGGAAATTGCCTCAGGGGTCCGCCGGCATCCAACCACTGTCCGAAACGTCTCCTGTTATCATACATGATCTCCTTTTCATCACACGTGACAATTCGGTCCAAAAGCGGGTCGTTTCTGTTGTGCAAAAGCAGTGAAGAAGAAACCTCGAGACGTGCCAATTTCCCGGATCCGGTGCACTCAACGTTGTGGGGCACCCACTTGTCCGAGTTTTTTCACTTCTTCCCAGTGCTATCTTCAGACACCCCGCGAACGTGGCGATTTGCCAACCGCCGGCCACTTTTCTGCCAATCTCTCGAACCTGTTTTTGGGAATGGGTCACCTCCACCAAATGCCTTCAACATCTTCGTCAGTATTGCTTTTAAGGTTCGATCAGCTCACGAAAGCTGTACTTCAGGCTGAATTTCTAGACACAATTTGTGCCATTCATGTTGTCTGCACGCTGCTTTCTCGCAATACTGACTGATGGGCCCCACACCTGGGTAATTTCGAGGCTCTGACTGCGGATTGAGCAAATTCTGTAAGCGAATAAATATCCGGTTGGGAATTGCTCTCTTTTTACATTGCTTCAAAAAAAGTCTTGGGAGAAGGTTAAAATCAAGCAATGATGAAACGGCAATTAATACTATCCGTAGAATATGCGCAAAAAATTCTCTTCAGGATGGTAGCTACTGAGATAAGCCAAATGGAAGAAAGAGGTTTTTAATCAGCAATGAATGTACAAAAAAATAGTAACACATCCGGTCACAAACGGCCGAGAACCTGCCCGGACAACCCTAATACCCAATGGTGAAAGAGGAGCGCTTATGGCAACGCTGAACCATACTGTCGGCGCTGTTCGCTTGGTGGAGACGAAGCCACTACTAAAACCTATAAATGCCCTGGGACTAATGTGACTCACTTGTCCCATTTCGCAGCATCACAATAGTACAGGCTCAGCAAAGATAAGTGTGCGAGTTAACGCACTGACAAAGGAACCGGTAAAAACGCCAAAGTGCCCCCTCCCACCTCCCAGGCTTGACGCCCACAGCTGGTCATTGGTTCTCTTCTGCAAAATAGCGCTCTTCTGACTTGCTACCGATAGAACGATGCAGATCTACAGGGCAGATCATCATCATTGCTGGTGATTTCGGTCGAGTCCATAAGACTTCCCCCACAGTTCCCCTCCCCTGATCAAGCTGCTGAGGGAGGGAGGGGGACTGTGGGGGGGAATCCTTATGGACGACCGAAATCCAACTGCTGAGGGCCAGGGAGGGGGAGGGTTCACGGTTTTTTGAAGATTTCTGGAGGATGGTTGCCTAACACATGTAATCAAAAAAAAGCTGAAAACTCGCCTGCGATGCAATGACGGCAACGGCGGTTTCACCAAATTGTTCGATCATACTTCCACACATGCCGCTTTCCTTCATCTGAAACAATATCATATTCTACAAGATCTGTTAACGAATATGTTGGTGGACATAGTGTAGTGATAGGTGGTGTGGTGTACAACACACATGCCTCGAGTTCTCATCCCTGGAAGAAAGGTCGAACAAGCCGCCCATCTTGGCCGTATTTCATTAATATCACCTTTCTCTGGTAGGATAAAGGCAACGACTCAAACATGGGCTGGCATCAGCAAGTCGCTCAAAAATGTTGAGGCCCATCTTAGAAGGTGACAGAATTTAAAAAGCCTGTGGTGCTCAATCAATCCCTTTTTGGAATGCCAGACACTACCCCCATTCAAAATCGTGCACTCGACTGTGAATGTACGGTAACTTACGATAGCCAACTAATAAGCAAGTAAATGCTTCACCCTAGGGAATCAGTCGATTTCGTAGGGGTGGAAGGTTTGGTTGGCCCGAAAGGGAGTCAATATCAACCTGAAACAGCCCCTTCTATAGAGGTTTTGTTGATATAGGAGTCGCAGTATTAGCGTTTTTCTCTTATGGCCACTCTTGGAAGATGATGGTTAAAGCTGCTAATGTCTAATCAGCGCTTATAATTTTACTAAATCGCATGCTCATACACTTACAGTCAATACCTCTGCAAACGAGAAGGCGTGTTGTGGACTGAGGATGGTATCAATCGGTGAAAAAATGCTGCTCAATTGCGCTCCGATCTACGTCCCTCCACACGTCCTCTGTACAACGGTCATGACTGTGTACAGGATACAGCATCGTGATGTGTGAAATGGTAGTGTAGGTGCTATTATGTCCCCCCCCCTCCGAGAGAGGGTGCTATTACAAATCCCCCTCCACTTTCCCAACACCTACCTACCATACCGCTTTCCCATAAGTTCCAGCTTTTTACCCAAAAGTTTTCCGCCGAGCGGGAGGGGGGCATATAGCCAATGAGCCAGTGTGAAACGGGAAAATTTCTTCAATCATCCCCAACTTCGTACCTTTTTTTACGAAATTTACCGAGAATTTCCTACATTTCTTCAAAAATTTTGCTCGAGCAGGAGAGGAGGTGGTGGGGAGGGGTATACAGTACACATGAAACAGGCAAAATCACGCGAAAAGTCAACAACCGGGAAAAATTTTTCCAACGCAGCAAATTTCTCTCAAACGCACATACGACCCCCCCCCCCTTCCCAAGCGGAAAAGTACGACTCCCTCCATCTGTATTTCACACAAGGATGCGACGACCCTGACTGTATACAGGATAAGGGATAAAGTTTTCGGATTAGGACCATACCCCCTCCGCCTCCACGACTGTATATGCTAATGTAAGATGACTCCGAAAATTGTACATCATGTGGTCGTAACTGTACATCACATTTGCCAAAGCATCCCTTCTGTCGATGCAAAACCTTTCGATTTTTAACCACCTTTCCTTCAGTCTTAGCGCACATTGGGTACCACAGTTGATCCCTGTAGAAGGTGTTAGTGGCATCTTCTACGACTTCGCAGATTCGGGTATAATCACAGAAAATGTTTGAATGATGTGTGATTTAAGAAATACACCGTACCTGTGCGTGTTTCTCACCATAGGTGCGTATAAGGCTTAATGGATTCAACTGGGTACTCGTATCGCTCAAATTTTCCATGATTTTCTCGAACATTGACACCTGAAATGGTGGAGGATTTCGCCGTGGCAGTAGGATAGCTGGTTGAGGGCAACAAACAGCTGCAATAAGTCGTAAACTGAGAACACAGCAAAGTTACCGTAACCCTTGTGTTCTAGATGAAGGACTACTGGCGGAACGGGAATCCACTCACAATTCATGACGGTATTCTAAGCAGTAGTTCGGCAAATTCTACTCATAAACCAGTCGGATCGCCCGGCTGACGCCGAGCTCTCCTCCTTCTCTTTAGCTAGGCTTCGCCGAGCTGGCCTGGCTTCGCCAGGTGCGCTCCATATTTTTTATGGCTTTTTCAACGCTGCGCTGTAGTGATCGAATCGTAACAGACAGAGCAAAGCCTAGGATCCTGCACTTCTTAGCACACGCTCCTACTCGCAGCAGGGGTGTGGTCCGCGCCATACGCCCATACAATACATAAATCTGTAGAATAGATACAATGTGTAGTCGGCCAATACAGCGCAATGTGAATCGCTCAGTAAAAGAACAGATATCGCTTCCATCACCTGCACCGAAATGCCTACCGATGAATGTTTCCCTTTTCAATTAGCATGAAATCGCTCCCTGAAGTATAATTATTAGTAGGTAGTATACTCCCTTGTTATTCGTTCTCATCAGTAATTGTATGTTCAAAGGGAAAAAGAGCTATTGAGCTATTGAACGCATGAAGTGAGATTTTTTTTGTTCCCCCCACTCTCTGAGCCTTCAATACTTGGCAGTATAGTGATAAGAGATGTAACGAGAATGTCCCTTATCCTTTCTTATCAATTGATAAGATTGCCTGTCACCCGTCATCAATGTCCCTATCACTAAAATTTTGTAGTGTAAAGGCTCCAGCAAGTTGACTGAACAACGATGACAACGTTCCTTATCAGCTCCTATCAGCATATCACCTCCTTTCACGTGCAATATCCCCATCTCCCACTCTATATCATTTTCCGAAATCAACGCTTGGCTGATGCTGTGTCCGGCACTATGGACTCGGTGCCCCTCCCGTTCTGACGCCTTTTTTCAGATCTTATCAGCTGATATCACTCCCTGCCACCCACCAATAATGTTCCTGTCCCACACCCTATATCATACCTTGGAACCAATGTCCCACTGTTACTGTGTCCTGCACTATGAGCTCGGTCACCCTCCCTTCTAAGGCCCCTTATCGAATCTTATCAGGTGTTATCACCTTCTGTCACCCACCAAAAGTGTTCCCGTCCTGCCGTGTATATCACTTCTTGGAACTGTCATCCTATCTTTTCTGCGACGCTCGCTATGAATTTCGTGACAGACAGACAGACGCACACACAAACACACACACACGCTGACAGACATACTTAGCGGATTATATATAGTAGGATGGCCGAATGCGTATATATCTCCTTAGTTTAAACATCGACTGATTCTTAAGTTTTCTTTGATTCGCATCTGCACAGAATTACTTTTGGAAAACTTACAACCAAGTATGCTGCTCTGGCAGTTGCATATTCGTCGACTGTTAAAGGGGCTGAGATTCATGGCTTTTTTTGAGTTTTTTTTTTGCTTTTCTTCTTTCCTAGGGAGTCATTTGTCGGCTACTTGTTCCTAATTGAACACCCACTACCCATGATACTTGATCCGGAAATTGTCATCAAGGAATTCCTAACGATGATGTACCCTATCTTCCGCTAGTCCCGGTCACCTATCTGCATTTCTCTTCACAATGGCAGGACTCCCTCAGGCTCTACGATCGGAAAAAAAATGAAAGAGACGGCACTCAGACACATTCAAGTCATTTTATTGCGGCGCTGGGACCCTAAATGAAAACACTGAAGGAACGAGACTTACCAAGCACTTGCAGTGGTCGTGCTCCGTTCGAACCACGGATGGAGAAATTTTCTCTCGGGAGAGCGAATTTACGAAAGCTGTCGTCAGAAAAATTGACCTTAAGTTCTCAGTGTTAGTGGGTTAAACCTATTCCAAACACTATGATTATTCCAACCTGATATCGGGGTATTTCGCTTCTAGACGTCGAAACACCTGCTCTATCAACTTCAGGAATGTGCCGCCGGAGTTCATTTGTGCAAATGTGCTCTGGAAATGATTGTTTACCCTTGCGAGGCTAACAGACAACACACTTCAGATGATGAACAAAGGACTTGAAATCGATTCGCCCTAGATTTTAAGAAGATTACTAGGAAAAGCTCCTCACCCGCAGAATCTTCTTGTGTTTCGGACTGAGGCAGATTTGTGGACATCTCTTCGGACTGATATCAAGAGATGAGTTCGCTGCATCCACGGACAGCTGCTGCTCCATCCCATTCCTGATATGAAATTGATTCGAAAGGTTGCTGCTGAAGGATTGACTTTTTCTGGCGATTGGCCCTTTCTATGTGGTCAGTGTCATGGGCTTGCTCTTGGGACACCGTGAAGACAGACCCGGCGCTCAACCAATTTTCAGAATTCCTTCCTTGCCTTAGTAGGCCGGTGTGCCATCGTGAAGATTGTCCCACTTTCGCGGCTCTATAGTAACCTGCTGCCATCACAGGTTGCGGTTTTTAGTCGAACAGATTCCCTTGTATTTTTTTCGCCCAATAAAACGAAAAAACACAAGCAGGATCTGTTCGACTTAGGGTGGGGCATTTTACTAGCTCGTGTAAACTCCTGTGAAACATTGATATGGTACTCAGCGAAATTTGTATGGTTGACGTCGTCGCAATCAGAGGGGCGGTGTCAGGAGGAGTGAAAAGAGTCCGCCTCCGGCTGCCATTCCTACCAATAGTTATTGGTTGGCGCTCTATTAGAATTGAAAAGAAGCCGCGATAGAAATACCACTGCCGTGTGCTTGTTTCATACCTCCTGACACCGACCGACAGCCCGTGAGTTTGAAAGATTTCAGGTTAGGAAATTCAAGAAGCTGGCAAATTACCGACTTGCACCCCCCATGCCTGACAGCGCCCCGAGAAATTTTTTAAGGTCCATTAGTTTTCTGGAATTTTGGCGAAATAGGAAAAGTCGAACTGTCCATGGGTAGTGACGTTGAAAATGCGGAATTGAAAAGCTCCGTTTTTTAGGAGCAAGATTTGGCTGAAGTGTGGTTTAGCCACGATCGAAATGTTCGATGCTGCTCATCTACTTGAAAAAATTTATTTTGGAATTTTGAATTCAAAAGAAAAATTATCAAATCAGAATTCAGTTGAGAATTTGAACAATATTAGTTTGCTCTCAAAAAACTCGAGATGCGAAAAACCTGACGAAGTTGAGCAGGGTTCAGTACAGATCAAGAACCGATGGCATCTATTCTGTCACAGGAATAGCTTTGTGGGAGCAGCAGTCCTAAGCTTTTCACCCCGATCTGCTTCCTTTCTGACTAGGAACATCCACCTGATTGATCTAACGAGGCTAATGCCGTTTGGACTCCAGAAATTTCGTCTTCGAGCTCATTTTAAAAGTGGCAAGATCACCAAATCCGCTAAAAACTTGTATATAGGGGTAATTCAACATCCTGTGAATATATACATGTCATTTTTGCGGCGGCAGGCGCCGATTACCTACGGTTACCTGCGCTCTGCTAAGGCTGAGCCAGGAGGTAATCGTAGTGTCCTCTCTTGGCGCCAGCGCCAAGAATGAGTGTCATACTCGTAATCAGGATGTTGAATTACCCCTATATACAAGTTTTTAGTGGATTTGGTGACTTAGGCAATTTGAAAATGAGCTCGAAGACGAAATTTCTGGAGTCCAAACGGCATTAGCCCCCAATGACGGGGCTAAGACGGGTCAATCTCTTCTGCTTTGCCATGGTTACACGCCTTTCTATTTTGAAGACCTGGTTGAATTTCCAACCTCAAATTATCTTCCGGTTTCTGAATGGGGACTCTTCAACCTCTGTACCATCTCACGCACTCTGTTTTTGAACAGACCCCGCAACCAAGACCAAGAGTCTCAGAACTACTCGTTCTCTACACATTCATCTCATGCCAAAACGTTCCGCAGAACCGCACACCAAAGAAGGTTCTTGTGCCTAACGAATCTCTGAAATGAAACGCTAAAGGCAACTATATGTGAACTCCTGTGCATTTGCAAAAATTCCTATCAGGAGTTCGGAACTCACGCGGGGAAACCGCATTAGATTAGCAGTCCATCGCTTTAACCACTCGGCCACGTGATATTCCCACATTTTTGAGCTCCTGTTAAGTACTGTTCTGACGGTAACAGTGTATGTGTGATACTCCTGTGCATGCAGGAGTTTTGATCACGTCTCTGAGAAGGGCTTTTGTCCGGACTCTCCCTTCTCTGCCTTTTCAAAGTACAGAACCTGGTGATTTTACATTTGAATGTCAGAATGAGGAGGAAGTCGTCGAAATAGAAGGGCATAATCAGGAAACACGCGGTCGCCCCCTATGGGAAGTGCGCTACATGTGCTCGAGCACCTGCACGCCATCAGAAACGATAGTCATGTGAACGCATGCGTGTAATGACTGTTTACTAGTTCATAGAAAAAAATTACTACTATCCAGATGGAGAATGAACGTTAAGTAAGTACTTACGAGCGGAGACTCAGTGTGCTAGAGTTGGGCATTGCATTTTCGGCTATTTTTCTGTTGTTCTCTTCTCGGTAGACGTCCTCGCTTTTCCACGTACGACGTGTAATGGAGATTGTCAATTGTTTTCTGAAATAGAATTATTATAATGAAATGAAAGGGAATAACCCAGAAATGTGTTTAATTTTTTCCCCTGTTCTGTGTATGGCTTACGCAAAGCCTAATACAGCACAGCGTCACTGAGGCTGCGACCATACTTTGCGGCAGCCTCCACCAGCGCCCGTCGGCGACCCTTCACGTTTCGAGCGTCCGTCAGCAATGAGGAAAATATAGGTATCGATCTAGCGAACGGCGGCGTCTACTAGCAACCAGGAGTAGAGAGTATGGGGAAGTAGGAAAGAGGAGACAGCTGGATTAAGCGTCGTGAAATTATAGCGCCTTTAACCGCACTCACTACTCCATAATGCCGTGCTCCCGTCGCTGGTGAGTGCTGGTGAGCGCTTATGTTCGCTGGTGGACGCTGGCGGACGCTGTACACGCTGTCGTTCGCTAGATCGATATCTATACTTCCCTAGCCGCTGACGCTGACGGACGCTTGAAATGGTGATGGTTGCTGATCGACGCTGCCGCAAAGTATGAATGCAGACTAATAAATTCCGCTACTGATAAGCATCAGATTAAATCAAATCAAAGCCTCGTCATGTTCCCAGTAGGTGTGCTTTCTTGCTAGCCAAAATGTGGTCAAAAATTCAATGAGGACGAAAGCGAAAATGAACACTCTTTCCCTTATTACTACCAAGAATGACAAATGCGAGAAACAAGAAAATAGAATCATATTTCTTATGTTCATTCATTGTTTGTTGAAAAAGAAAAGAATTGTGAACGAAATCGAAATAATTGGTTTTCTAGTCTTTCTATCTCCCTGAGCGAAAATGTGAGTCATCCACCTCACTCATGACGTCTCTCTCCCGGTTCCGCCTTTTCAGACTATCTTGTCGATAATAAAGGGTGAAGTTTAGAATAAAGCATTCGCCGGTGACCAGTGCGATCTGGCCAACATAATGACTTGCGGGCACCAGGCCATGTTCAAGGAAGGGTTCTTATCCTCCTGGTAAGCGGATCACTTACCACCACACCATCTCCGCCTATACAGGGGACACAGTTCAAGAGCAGTAAAAACGCATCAAGGCTCCTTGACTCCAAATTAGTTTCTGGACGCTAAATTTCTGATGTGATGAATTCTTAAAACTTTTCGGCTTTGGCGGCAGTGTATGATAGACTTTACTAAGAACAAACTCGTTTCTTTCAATTTTTAGGATGTTGATTTCAACTTGGAACTCCAAACTTTGATTATGCTCCCACCATCCTCGTAACATGAGGACCTCTA
>MU917177.1:0-10386 GCA_036418165.1 Cooperia oncophora | reverse complement strand
ATTTCCGTCTATAGTACGACTGGAACTCCCAAGTGTGGAACTTACAGTGGGTTTGTTGCTTCCATCATTACCTGGTAGAAGTAGTAGGCGCCTCATTCGAACGCCAGCTTGACCTCGCCTATCCCACAGTCCGATAGAACAGACGGCTTCCTGCCTGTGGTAGTAGTAAGAACGCACATCCGAACAGGCTTTTCCTCACCCATCATGACAAAGCTGAATGAGGGTACTACCCTCGTACTGGATCCTCCGAAATTATGAAAAGCAGTGTTACAGCGCATACTTACAGTGCCCCTGTCCCAGAGATGAAGTGGGCGTGACAGTATGCTTCATTTGAGGCACGGCTGTGCTTTCGATGGGACGTCGCCATTTTGCTGCAATTGTGACCATGTCCTTGTCCAGCACAAACAGATGACGGTTGTCTCATGGAAACATCAAAAAAGACATCCTACGCTATGTTCAAGTGAGGTACGCAGCCACGCCCCCTATATTCTTCATACGTAGTGTACTTAATTGCACAACACTAACCACAACGCCAGACACACTAGCAGTCAAGCTCTTCCTCCTCAAGCTAACCATAAATGTTGGTTGGGATAAGCCATGCACACAGCAAATAATTTGAAATAGGAAGAAAACGAAAATAATCGCATGTTTATGAATACATTAATCCTACATACATATTATATTATAAGTTGTCTAAAAATGGCCAATGACTAGCAATAAAATAATAAAGCTATGGGAGACGCTGAGAGAAGTGAAATTGAGGCTTTAATGTGTCACGAGTCAGGGATCTAAGGTGGAGATCGGAAACCATAGGTTGGATGGAAGACTAGATAACGATGAGATAAGTAGGACTAGAAGGAAACGTGCCGTGGAATAAATTTCTCATGCGATGAGCCAATTCCTGATCGGTCTGACGAAATGTCACACCCGGACGTTGGCGTTTGAGAGCAGAAAGCCTATGAATTTCAACAATCACAGGTAAGTGAGACAAATAAGGGCAGATTGGGAGTTCTGCCAAAGCACAAACTCACGAAAATGTGCATGTGTGAGCGAAAAAAGGAAGTATGAGAGATCGGCGTCGAAAAAAAAACATTCAAGAGATCCAAACTGACTAATCAAAAAGAAGCGTTATCATATTAAGTAATGAAGAATAAATAGAAATTAAGTAGATAAATAAATAAATAAATCAAATCGATTAGGTTGCAATAACTGAGCTGTTGGTCTCAGTATCGCATCATATGGCACAGGAATTCCGGCTTATTGAATGACAAGAGTCATAGAAAAATGGGCACTGACAACCACCTCTCAGTACGAGACCGGACAGCGAGATCGTGCCCACAGTACAAATATGGGCATACAAATCGAAGACGATAAGGCAAAGGGTTAAGAGAAATACGTCCAGGATGACCATCACAACTACAACGTTCGTCTACATCATGACCCATCAAAGCTGTTCAAAGACCGGCGTCGGCGGCAATGGGGATAGCACCTGCAAACCATGAAAATAACAATTAGTAAATTAGCAGAGGAAAGAGCGTTCTACTTCGCTCATGCACAGACACACCCATCGGCGGACTGCCCATAAAAGTAAGAGAAACAGAAGGTTGCTAACGTATTTGGGGGGGGGGGGCCAGCAAACGCGCGGTTCTCGGCCAGTGATGACTCATCGACTCTTCTTTTCATGTTTAGGACATAGATATAAGATTGTCCTAGCTATATTCAAAAGATAAAACAGTTAACTCTGAAGAATGCGAAAAAACAGTTGTGGACAGGAAAATTTTGCCTAAACTTGTTGCTTTTTTGTTGTAGACCGCTGTTCTTGACTACAAAAGATCATACAATGTTGTTTTCAGTTTCTGTGGGATTTCTCAGCAAGTTTCCGGTGAGTCTTGTTTGTTTTATTCTAATTTTGCTGCTAGATTAGTATGTCAACGCTGCTATCGATCGATGAGTCATCACTGGCCGAGAGCCGCGTGGCCCCCTCCAACTACGTTAGCACCGTGAAAAGAAATACTACTGGAAAGAAATATAAGGAAACACACCACTTTCAGAGGTGAGACACTTTCCAGAACCGTCAGGAAACGCAGGTATGCGCGCACGCGTGCAGAAGGATAGAAGAAAAAGGGGCAATGCAAACACTGTTTCTTTACTGTTGTTACAGCGGTTACTTGATGCCGTTAGAGTTGGATCGCCCTTGGTCGGTAGTCGTGGGATCCAGTTCGAGCGATCGCGATCGCGGCCATCTAATCGCGCGATACTGATGGGAGCCGCGAGGTATGACTTGAAGAGATTGTTCCATAAAAAGGAGAGCACCAGTAACCTGATATCGATTACAAAACAGTGATTTGCTAGCCGCGCTAAGTTGTGACTCGCAATGTGCATCAATCGGCTTTCTGATCATGAGACCAATCTCCGTCTGGGCATTACATGAAGAAATTGGCCAGACGTCGTAGGGAGGTAATCCCAGCTGATTTGACGTGATCGTCAAGTTGCAGTCTCATCGTGACATGGTCTTCTTTGTTTCTCTCTGAAAGATCGCCTGAAACGAGGCGGGTAGTGTTTCATACTGCCGCATTTTTCTTCAATTTCACAAAAACAATTTTTCTTCCCACTCCTGTATACTTGATAACGTTGCAGTCGGGTGGGGCAATCTCAGGAGCGGTGGAGTAGCCTCCGGCTTACTCTAACGATAACTATCGGCTTCTGACCTATATAGGAAGAAAACGAACAGTGGGCTCACTCCATCCCTCCGAAACCGACCCGACTGATTGCGTTATCAACTGTACCGGCGAGATTTGATTTTTAACGACATGCCATAGTGTATACCAACTTACAGCCTACAATAGTCTTTCAGAGTAAAATTACATTCCTGAGGCACATTACACAACGATATGAGTAAATCAATTCTCATTTCGGGTAAGTTTCGCCTTTTCGCAGTCGACGCTGCTTTTGCGACTGAAAGTGTCAAGGTCCAGTCCGCTGAAATGGCCTCATCGCAAGTGATTACAGCTTTGTTCGCAGCGGATGGTAGGGCGTGTCAAGCGGGATTGGTCTGGCGAGCCGTTAGCTCGTTCTTCAACAGTTGTTGAAGCGGGTCAGCGGCAACAACTGGTAGAACGACTGAAACGAATGCTATGATGCAGCCTACTCGCTTGCTCGCTTCAAGAACTAATAGGAGGCGGACTGGTGCCGCGCCACAGGTGAGGCATCCCTACTGACACGTCTCATTGATGGCAGCGAACAAAACTCTGTCCTCTCAACTAGCGTTACAACGCAACAAGGTATTTTGCAATGAATTACAACGAAATATAACGAAAATTTGGAAGTCTGACGAACGCTCCGCTTACGACACACGCTTGAAACAGCGTTTTCCTTTATGAAAACCTTTCCACTATGAGCTATGTTTTCACATATACTCGGAATCCCTGAGATCGGGTAGGCGTGGCCGCATGTTTCAACTTAACCTGAAGGTGTCTATGCTTCTGGTGAGATATTTTCATCTTGACACAATTGTTGTCGTGTCTCTGTCCAACACAGAACAAGATGACAGTTGTCCCAGACTGGAATATTCCACGAGTAACCAGTTCCGTGCCATGTTCAAATGCCACGCCTACTCTGCTCAGCGATAAGGAGTGTACTTGGAGCGCGTTGGTGTGGTGGGTTAGGAATGAATTTCACAGAGAGCACAAAACTTTCTCCTGAACTTCGTTGTAATTGTAGAAGATGTTCAGCTTGAGATTATCACGCGGAATAACATCACAACGCTACAATAACTTCACTATACTATATTAGTATTTTTGGCCTGAAGTTCCGACGTGCTTGTCTTCCCCAGAGGCGTAAGCAAGTTCCGAGTTCAGGAAATGCACACCACTCCGTCAAGCGCCCTATCTATTCTAGCACTTCCTCTGACGTACTCGGAACTCAAGGAAAAAACAGGAAAGTGCTTCGGATGAGTTGAGTTTTTGGTTGTGTAGGGTTCTAGATTGAGTTTCGGGCACGTCATCATCGGAACCGCTAGAATTGGGCGCTCGACTTGGTAAAATCAATTAAGGGTTTTTGCATGAGTTAGGTTTTTGGTTGTGTGAGGTTCTAAGTTGACTTCCGAATACGTCATTATCGGAACTGCTCGAATACGTTGGGGGCGTGACGGGGCAGAGTTCATTTCCTAAACTCGAAATAAGGTTAGGCCTCTGAAGAAGAAGATTGAAGAGATTAAGTTACTAAACACTAAATAAACTATTCCATCTAGGAACCTCAAACGACAGATCACTTTCTACAACTTCAACTAAGTCCGGGAGAATGTTTCTCGAGTGATGGCCTAATTTTCTTCGTTGGGCTGGTACCATCAGAGATTCAGCCCTCACACATCAAACGAAAGCGGTCCAGCAACGGTTGCCCAGACCTATCTGACTTCATCGAATACGGAGAAACAGCACCCACTCGTATTAAGGGTTAACCCCTTGAATTTTTCTATATGGAGCGTCCTGAAGAAGGTTAACTCCATCAAGACATTCAAGTCTGGGCTCTCTTTAAAAGCAACGGCTTCGGATCCAGGAACGAAACTTCTTATCAGTACTACCCACATAAGTGCTGAATGCTGAGCTTTCGTCACAATTCCTAGGAAGTGTGAAATAGATGGGGTCGTGCATATCAAAAGCCGCTTATATGTTCTTAATCTTCATAATTGTCATGCATTTCATTTTCAGTATTCTTGATTTCCGGAAAAATCGTCGGAATATTAATGCACCACTAATTTAGCCCCAGTTGTGCTACCTCATGTTGGTACGGAAATAATTGAAAGTTGAATTATCTACTCAATCACTTAATCTCAAGCTACCTTTTGACCAACACCTAACCTATTTTCCCCTTTACAAATCACTTTTTTATTTTGTGTAAAAAGTTGGATGCATTCTCACAGCATGGATGAGGATAGATTTCGGATACCTTCCCATAAAAGTCATAGAATTGAACGAGTAGTTATCCTACTCGCCCAACAAATCTACCTCTTGCGCTTTTTCCTCATTTCAAGCATCTTGCTCCTCGTCTAGGAAGTATTCACAAAGCGAGGAGGTGAGGGGAAGTGTGAGGGGAGGGGGGGGGAGGAGATTGAGAAAGCTTCTCCGCATCTCCCGCTCCACATGATGTTCCTTGGGCTGGGGGCTGCTCTGCAGTCCAGTTTTCAAAGATCTTCACTGCTGCAGTTCTGGTTTACATTGCCTCAGAACTGAAGGAAGAGAGCTGCAAGATGTCAAAGATGGAGCCAATTAATTCCGACACTGCAACATTACAGAGAAGTTGGATCAAAGACCTTAGATGCTGCGGCAAGTACTTGCCAGAAGTCGCAGAAGCAGTGAGCTATTTTTTCAGAGCGGAGAAGACGGACTGATAGAAGGGATTAGGTCGATTAGAGAGCTTGGTGCAAAAAGAAAACGTTGAGCATGAGTCGGGCATGAGTATGAGCCTTCCTTCGATACTACCAAAATTCCAAGAGTGATGATACGGAGCGTAGGAAAAGTGAAAAGGAATCGTGAAGGGTTGAGGTGCGCACGAGAGTGACGCCGGCTGAGAGCAAACTCTACTTTGACTCGAATCAAGAAGTAAGTATTCATAATAACCTTAACGCTTTATGGAATTCCGTTCGGTGTTCTAGTCATCCCTCCTGCCACCACGACGAACTCTTATTTTTTCACTCAAAATAGCTAGAGGTTTTTCAATTGGGTCGCTCCCAACCACTAATAACTGATGAAAGCATAAAATTTTAACAGCCTTCTACGGAAATGAAATAGGCTGGCTGCCGCATTTGCGAAAGCGTCACTTCAAAGACGCAGAGGAACAGGAAAGAGAGCTGGGCTATAGGCCGCACACGTGACAGGTAAGGTAAAGCTATTCAAACCGATCGGCAGTCAATTGAAAAAGTTTAGCGAGTACCCGTGAAAAGCCCTGCTCAACGGGTCGGAGTGCATAGAAAAAGGGAATTCAACTACGTTTCCGTTTTACGGACAAGGAAAAAGGTGAGTCGAGGAGAGTGCTTACTTTGACCGACTTCGGAGGAAACTCCATACCTTATCAACAGATTCCGCTATTAGAAGAGGTGGAAGGTTTTTGTAGCGCAGGGAAATGCAGATCCAAAGCAGGATCTGCCACGCTCCCCTTTCGAAAGTGCGCGGCAAGGGTGCTAGGAGCTTGTGATGACCAAGAAACTCCGCCTCGAACCACGTATCGGTGTTCGAATGCTGGCTGTTATAATTTATTTGTACCTTCTTGTGTCCACGCCTAAGTGCGCAATCTCGCGCCAAGTGTTTTCTTGCGCCTCTATTCACCACAGGTTCGTTTGATCCTGAGAGCAATCGGGCCACTTGCGCTTTCAACAGTTCCTTCTGCTTTTCTCCTCATTGGTATGCCAACTAGCGCCTACAAATTCACTTCAGGACCACACCACCCATGAAATGACATCGTAAGATGTGTCGTTAAAATGCTAACTTCTGCGTCATGGCCGAAGACCCCCATTCATCTGATCCAAACAAATAAATGAAAAATCATATCGAACTTGACAAAGGTCGTTCGAAAGACTTCTCGAATTGAGAGTTTTTACAGTCCTCATCATTGCGGACTGTCGGAGGGCGGCTGTGCGGTCCAAATGGGCGTTCGGCCTCGTTGCTCTACCAATGGCGATCGGGTAAAGATCGATTTAGGGAGGGAGCAACCAATGATGGAAACGCCGCAGGTGCGAGCCGCTGATTGCGACCCGACAATTGCGGTGATGTAAAGTGTAACATTGCTCCTCTTAGAAGATCTCAAAGACACGTTCTTTCCTCGTTCTCTGTAGCTGCATGAAATCACTTCTAATCACAAGAGCTCACTAATGAGTTTCTAAGACTAACCGCAAGCATAAGGTTGATTGCAAGCAGCTTCTTCTACGCCCACTTACGGCATGCGATGCACTTTCGCCCGTGAGATACAAGAGAGCCCATTAGCGCGTGTTGCTCGCTTGAATCTACTATGAGGAAAAAGGGCGGCTGAGTCTAGTTCAGAAGATGGATTCACTCTCTCACAACACCATCGCACAACATAACTGCCTCCCTGGTGATGGGAAACCATTTGAAACATTTCATACCCTGAGACGCGGTAGGTGTGGCTGCGTGCTTCACCGAAGCATGGCGTAGGACGGTTCCTTGGTGTCATGAGACATGTCATGTTTGATTTGAGACAACAGTCATACTGCCTTATACTAGACAACGAAATAACTACGATTTTCCCAACACGAAACATCTCGCCAAAAGCGCAGCGACCGCCTCGCTGGAATGAAGTATGCAGCCACCACTATCAAAGCTCAAGACCCGTTGTGTGTATCCCAGCTTTCAACAAAGCCTTTAACTTTAGACGAACTGACTCGGCACAGCAGTTAGTTCATTCTATTGCTTCCAGTCCGCAGCCACATTTATTCTCATTTCATAAAGACCAGCACTTTCCGGGATGGGACCCCAGGTATCTGACGGGGAAGGTGTTTGCCTTTATATAATTCCAGCTATGAATCATATCATAACTCCTGTCCGGTCCAGGGGTGGAAAGGCCACCTTAGCCTTTGCGGTTTCCATCTCAACATCATTAACACGGGTACTAGACCTACTGATGGAACCATCCATGTTCAATAACGCATTGGCTCAAGACTAGAATTACGCACCAATCCAGAATTAGAACATTAGTAACCTGTAAACTAATGGAGGTGCTCTTAGTGCCTCCATTGCTCGCTGTTTATGGGCTATGATGCCCGCCTCAATGTACGCATATGCCATTGGAGTCAGAAAATTAAGCAAAAAAACAGACTTTTTCTGCTGCACTGAACGATTTCCTGAAGGGGCGGCGTTCTTTCGATTTTTCACTGGGGTCGCTGGAAGAAGTGCGGAGCCATTAAAGTCACTGCCAAACTGAGGACCTAAAGGCGCTGCATGTCAGTGATTATTTGTTGCCCAAAGCCGACAAAAAAATCCTTATTGATTCAGAGGTGATTCTACTTTGATATGTTGACGCCTCCTACCACTGCACTACCTCTTTCAGCCTGTTAGCCTGCCCTCAGTTGTCACTCCATAGTTGTTCAACATATCTCACTTTTCAAGAGGAATTAAAATAACAAGGAAATATGAAATATGAAACGAAAAGTGCTTGACAGTAGCAGAATGCCGAATAGTAACAAACAGCTAAAACGAGATGTTAAACATAACGCGAATAAAATGCGCATTAAGAAGAATGCCCCCACTGCTAAGGGGCTTTTGTCCTCGGCAAAGGGCCAGCACGACCTATTTGGCGAACACGAAAGCAGCTCGAGTTCCCTGTGTAGTGTGTTTGCCGATCGACTATCAGCAGAATTATCTAATGATTTTCTAACGTCGCAGTCAATCCGGGCGGTGTCAGGAAGGGCGAATAAAGATCAATTCAGGAGGAAAACAACCAATGGCTGGGCTCATACCATGTCTCCTTGACACCGCCCCGAATATGGGACAATGTCAGCGGCGTCAGGGTGGCAAGTCTCCCATCCTCTATATCGAGTAGAAAGTGCGTAGTAATTAGTACACTCAGAGAAGAAAACAACCTTTCTCAGCGACCACGCCCATAGCGTTCTAACTTTACACAGTACAAACCGCCCCAAGCTAATAAAATTACCAAAAATTCAGAAGTCAAAATTAATTAGGCGTTTCAAAATGAGCCTTTTTGCAGCCGTTCACTGTGGCCGCGTTAAATGACAGAATATGAAAAGTACTGCCTTTGCGCATGCCAATCAGATATGACTCGATATGTACTGCGCAATATATTACGGAGAAAATCCAGCCGAGAAAAATTGCAAAATCGCATTCTTGCGGGAAGATTTGTTAAAATGGGGAAAATGGCATCGTTTAGACAGTTCTCGTCCGAAGGTACATTCCGCGATCACTAATATGTAAGTATCGAAGTTCCGTGCAGGCGAAGGTAGCGTGAGCTGCAGTGGACACTCTTATACAAGCATCGCATCAGAATGTTGTGAGATGAGGGCAGTACCGCGCAGGGTTCTACAAGTGAATCCGTCCGCGCTGCGCTTTTTCGTATCTGCCATCTTGCTCATTTGCATGCTCTCCCACTACTGTTGTCTATTTCTACCCCGAGATCCTAGCAAGTCTTCGCCGCCGTCTTGCAAGAAGGAAGGCTTATCCACAGCTTTTCTACTATTTCGCTTTCTTTCCAGTTTTCATGCCAGCTGGAAATGATGTTTTCATTTATCAACCACTGCTCCTTAACGGAGTTCCCATTGATTCGTCGCAAAACGAACTTTTAGTTTGTGCATCAAGATTTCTTTTTTCAAGATGAAATATTCCAGGGAAAAGTATCAAACTGCTACCGCAACATCGGGTACATATCTAGGTTATAAAAGGTGAAGACAGGCTCTCGCACCCAAGAGCCAACAACCCGGTGCCGGTGATGGAGTGACCGAGCCTCACTCTGGTCTATCGCCCATATAGATGGCAGCCTAGAAGCACCGAATCAATATGGAGGATTTAAGCTCAATACAAATGAGCTATTCCTCGCTTTTTAGAAGAACGGAATCAAATGTCCTTGGACACTCCTTGAGGGCTTGTGGTGCCGAGACTGTACGGAACAAGGTAAAGGTTATTTTTCGACTACATTCAACTACAGCACTATATTAATTTCTTGTTGGTTCAAATGCCCTTTCGGCGACAACAGCGCAGGTATACGGCTCGAAAAGAGAAGCCCAGGACGCTAGTCGACTTGGCAGTGAATAAGAAAGCAGGAAAAACAGCCCTCAATAAAGTCCTTTTTACAGCTGATTTTCACAATCGAAGGAGCATTATATGGTCAAGATCAGCTGTAATATGGAAAAGGCGACGATACACCGAAAAGTGCTGCAGAGAGACAGAAAACGACGTGCGAAAGAGCGCAAGTGCAATGAGACGACGACCCAAGCACCGTAGGCCGGCATGGCCCTATTTGATGTCGAAAGGCCAGACTTTTACAGACAAGTGACACGATAAATTAACAAAACGTTTTGTACTAATAAGCTTAGCAGGACAGAATTCGGCGCCCCTGAACACTCGCTGTGTGGCTCCTTTCCAAGGAAGGTCTCCTTATAGCGCCCTATCATGCTGCAACATACCGGCCCGGACGCCCACCGCGCCGTCCGCCCCTAAAAGTCCGACCGGTGCTAACGCCGTACCGCTTCATTTGTGAAGTACAATATAAAGCGGCTGCGGTGCTGCATAGATGTATGAGTACATATGTATGTATATGTAGCGGTAACTACTGCAGCGGCTATTGGCACGATGCCAACGGGAAACTCGTCCGAAATCGCTTCCTGAGTCGTATAGAAAAAAAGGTTTTTTGCAGGTTTTTGACCACTTC
>MU917171.1:3181-13559 GCA_036418165.1 Cooperia oncophora | reverse complement strand
TAGAAAAGAAAGGTCATTAGGTTTCGCCCAAATTTCCTCGAGTCAAAACAAACTCTGGTACCTGAATCAATTGCAATTAAAAGAAAAAAAAACAGGAAACAACTCCTCCTAAAAGCACTCTGAGCGGTCCAAGCAAAATTGCTGGGGCGGCTCTGACGCGTATTCGAGTAAACTGACCAGGAAAGGTCAACAGGTCAGCCTGGCCATTTGCAATGAGATGCACATCGTTGTACCCGTCTTGAGACGGTGAACTCAAAACTATCTTCAAAATTTGCGGAACGATTCTCTGAGCGGAGTTAGAGAGGTTTTTACTGTTTTTCTTCTTACGGGCGCGCTGGCGCCGAAGCGTTGGCACATGTAGCGCGACTCACAGCGCTCTTCGCGCAAAACAGGTATCATATTCGTGTTCAGGGGGTCAAATAACCCCTAGGGACGTCACCTTAGCGAAATCTGAGGTTCTGACTCAACTTCGAAAAAAATGGGGTATGGATAGTCATGGCTGACTGATAGCCAACAGCGATACTACGACTAGCATACTGGTGATGACTGGTCTTCGAACTGAAATAACTCTTCAGTCATGTCTTTTCGCAAACAGTACCTGGCTTACTTATTTGTGCCGTCTGCATCATTTTCTTGACTATCGGGAGGAAATCCCATTCCGAGACCAGTCATCGATGGTAGGTGAGCTCCAATCTGCTGCTAATTACCCATGGAATAGCCCACATTTTCCAAGTGAGGTCGAAATATCAGATTCGGCTAGAAACTTGTCCCCAGGGGTAATTTAACCCGCTGAACATGAATATGATGGTATTTCATTGCAAAAACCCTTGTGACACGTGTTACGAGGGGTACAAGCAGAACACTCTTTCAGGCCACAATGGGTCTACACTTTCGAAAAAAAAACTGATTGCAGGTTCCCTTATAAGGCAGTGCAGGCGATCAGAGATGTCAGAAGCTTTGTCGGCTATGTTCCTGGACAAATGCAAAAAAGCCGTCTGCCCCAGAACCGATCCTACGACGTCTCGCCTAAGAAACCCGCTCCCTACCCGTTGCGCTCTACTACCACGTTTCAGCATGACTCCATACATAAATGTAAAGACGCTTCCACGTTTCCTCGCGATAGCATGTGAAACGACCACGCGGGGATAAGACCCTCCATAACTCCGCTCAGAAAATCGTTCCGCAAATTCTAAACGTAGATTTGAGTTCACTGTCCCAAGACGCGTACAACGGTGTGCAGTTCATTGGAAATGGCGCAGGCTGACGCCTGTTGACCTTTCCTGGTCGAGAAAGAAGATAAGTATTCGATATTCGAAAAACCGAGAAGAAGATAAATATTCGATATTCGAATAAACCGAGAAGAAGATAAACACGAAAGAGTAAATACGAACGAGAGCAAACCAGCCGCAATCAGCTGATTAAAGGCCGAGGTACCCGGGAGAGGGATTCTGGGCAGGACCTCCAGCCCGCAAGGTGGCTGCAGGTGGTTTGATTGGAGCGCGGACTTGTCAGGATTAAGTGAGTAGTCTCTTCGAAGGACGCCATAACCTTCCGAATAGCGACTTTAGGAAAAAAGGAGAACGCAATGGTATGGAGAAGATTTTTATCCTTTCCAAAACATTACTCTAAACCCGTGTTCTACAAGTTCCCACGATTTCATGCATATTTGCGTTGAAGCCATCAATTTGCATTTTTTGGAGTAGTCTGGAGCAGCGGGAAGGTTTTGCAGTTTTGAACCAAGATTTCCTTGAACGACTCCGATAGTTTGGAATTTGAAACCTGCTTTCGAGTTCTCTGAAGATTTGCTCTTTCCAAAAACTACTTAAACGTTTTTTGAAGCTCCCGGGTGTCATGAGATAATTGCGTTGGGGATTATTTGGGGAACACTCCGAACTGTTCGAACGTCCGTTTTCTGTGTACGGTTTCAAGGAGCGTGTTCAAATAATAAGCCACGAAATAACAGTGTAGAACGTATCCTGTGGTGGAGCAGGAGCAGGATGTGGTTTGTTTAGCGCCAATCATGCTAACTTTGGATGCGCCGCGCATTGAGGTCCGCGCAGAGGTGATGGGATGGTGCATATGTTTGAGCGCAATAATGTCTGTCCACGCGAGCAAATGTGTCTATAGGATTTAGGGAGGTCATGGCGAACGCCTTCCGTGCGCACATTGTTTCGAGTGTTTTCCGAATTGCAATATGTGGAGCGGTGTCCAATGTGACGCTACTAGGTTCGTGCTCGGCCAATTGCTGATTCCGAAGTGAAGAAGGAGACCCACTACTGACAGTACCCGCCCCAAAACCAAGCCGTAAGTGTTCAAAAAGATTTTCGAAAAACCGCCCCCGATCCGGCGTCTTTTCTTTTTTTAAACCTCGGCCAGCATTACTAAAAAGCGCTGTTACTCGTATCAGAATTTTGTTGGAATACAGCGCCATATATGGCTAGAACAGCTCGGCGAGCTGCATCCGAGGTATGCTCATGGATTCGTCGGCTAGGAAATAAGAAAATGTATACCACTCGTTTCAGCGCAAACCGAGAAAACCCGCATATATGCAAGTTTATATGAATTTATATATATTGGAGCGAGACCGGATTCGTAACAGACCGGCCAACAATAAAGCATGAGACGACAACTTATTGGCTCCAAATCGGCACCTAATGGCGCCACGGCTAGAAACGAATGTCACTTTCATGGACAGGGCACTGAACAGCCCCAGTAAGCAAGTTTAATAAAAACAAACGAATTGATTGTTGAGAAAAGTTGTGGCGCTAAGGTGTCGCAAAGTGGAGCCAAATGGCGCCGGCCAAAACCCAACGTCGTAGAATATGAGCATACCTCGGATACAGCTCGCCGAGCTGATTCTAACATATATGGCTATCCATACAAAAATCCAACAGGAACAGCTCTATAACGGAAAAACGAAAAAAAGCGGATCGGCGTTTTTCTCGTTATTTTTTGAACACTTTACGGGCGGGTACTGTAGAAAATGTCTGATACGAACTATATGGTAGTCCTGTCATTTGTCGAAAAAAAAAACAGATTGGCTCAGCGCCAAGCGCGATCGAGAACACGCCGTATCATCCGCAGCGAACCAGAGTATGAGTTGTACTGTTTAGTCACTTACGAGATGATGTCGACTTCTTGATATTTCCAGTTACTTCGATTAGTTTGAGGAGCTGGATAAGTTTCTGTACTATTATTTTTTTACATATCCGAGTTCTATACAAAGCAAATTTCGCTGTACGGGACTCAGCACACTGACACCTTTGCGCTGCTCGTCACTGGCTACCGCACTCATTACGACCCCCCCCCCTCTCCTGGCGGCAAAATACGACCCCCCCCTGTTGGGGATTCCCACATCCAACGATGTGCCCTGAGCGCGACTGATTAGATCGTGCTCCAGTGCTAAAGTCGACTGGACTAATGCCGATTCATAGCTGTATTCGCGGTCGCATTTACTTCCACAGCGTCCTCGTGGCACGCCGCGCGCTTCTGCCATTTCGCCATCTTCGGTAATCCGCGCTTTCCACAGCGATTAGAGCGCAAGCCTCGCACCGTTGGACTTGAGTTGGAGATCATTCAGTCTGTTATACAGTTCCATAGTCTTTACGAGCGTGGTTCCAATTAGAAGGATGCAAACTAAAGAACAGCAAGCTCTTCGCATTAATTATACCATTTTCACTTTAAATTCGCCCTTTTTCAAACCAAATTCGTCCTTTTTCAAACCAAATTCGTCCTTTTTCAAACCAAATTCACCCTCACTCTTCATCAAGAACCACACTTATTAGGGCGGGCAACTCATCAACCAGATCACGCCAGACATCACTGCGAGCCCCGCCCCGACGGCCACGCCCACTTGTCAGCGCGGACATAGATTCTCAAATCTTGTTTCATAACTTCTGCTTTTGCTGTTTCCCACAAACCCTTTGACTGGAAACCACCGTGCATTCACACATGGATTCTCTAAAGGGTTTGGCACTCTAGGCTGACCACGCCCACTGGCTTTTCGCGGAATTTCGATGTTTTTCCAAAATTTTTGCAATTTAGGGTTGCTTGCGTGAAGCCCGCCGGCAGATCGGCAGTATGAGAGACTTGGATGCATGTTAGTGTATTGCTGATACATTGGAATAACAGTGTTGCCCGGGTTTCTTTGTTGCACGGCGACAAAGCGAGACCCTAACATGCAAGCCAAGTCTCTATACTGCCGATCTGCACCATTTTTGAAAAGTGGGCGGGGCTTATTCAAAGTGGGCGGAGCATCTCACAAAGGGCGGGGCTTCACGCAGCAACCCTAAATTGCAAAAATTTTGAAAAAACATCGAAATTCCGCGAAAAGCCAGTGGGCGTGGTCAGCCTAGAGTGCCAAACCCTTTAGAGAATGGGCGGAGTCGGCCATGTGTGAATGCACGGTGGTTTCCAGTCAAAGGGTTTGTGGGAAACAGCAAAAGCAGAAGTTATGAAACAAGATTTGAGAATCTATGTCCGCGCTGACAAGTGGGCGTGGCCGTCGGGGCGGGGCTCGCAGTGATGTCTGGCGTGATCTGGTTGATGAGTTGCCCGCCCTAATAAGTGTGGTTCTTGATGAAGAGTGAGGGTGAATTGGTTTGAAAGAGACGCTATGATTTGGGTTTGAAAAAAAGACGAATTTGTTTGAAAAAGGGCGAATTTAAAAGTGAAAATGGTATATAATTCTGCCTTTTAGTACAAACCAGTTTGGCTGACGCACACTACTGCGCGTCCGGCCGGGGTGCTGATTGCTGATAGGATTTCTGTGCTGACCACTAACACTTGGCTTGATTCCATGTCTCAAAGTACGGCTTACTGCACCATATTTCACCTTTTTAATGAACATTTGCCAATGTCTGATGCTTATCACGTTTCTAAAAACACCCACCATTTGATGGAAAGAGGGCAACCTTAGCGGTTGAAAGAAGTTCGGTGGTAACATTATCCAAGTCTTGGTGGAAGCTACTTATTTCCTAGCGTTTCCGTTGAGCAGCTTTCAGTCCGTCTGCTGGTGGCCCTTATCACTCCTCACTGACAAACATCTTTAAGCTTTTACTTTTGGAAGAATCTTTAGAGTTTAGCGGTTGAATCAATTTGGTCTATATAGCTCAAGGATAGAAAGTGCCTGGCTCACCAAGCCTTTGCTCATCGATTCCTGGACCACAGTGGTGAAGCTCAATCGCAAGCAGTAGGAGGGGGACAGATACTAACTCTAAGCCCTTGTCAGGAGCAGTATCACAACATGTCTCTTGCCACCAAAGTCTCCTACCATGTTCGCTAAAAACGTCTGAATCACTTGCTGGAGGGTAGTTCCCAGTGTTGCTACGACTCGTGTTGTTAAGGGCTGTTGTGTCCTATCAGCTGTTATAACGTCCTGCCACCCACCGATAAGGTTCCCATCCTGCCCCCTATCGTGGAAACGACACCTTACTGTCGCTGTGGGGCAATTTATAATGTTGTTGAGCTTCCTTTTGTAAGCCCCTGGTTTATGGTATCTCAATGCAGCTCGATTATCACTGCTGCCACCATAACCATTAATGTTTCCATCCTGCCCCCTGTCTTACTACTCGGATCCAAGGTCCCGTCGTTGCTCGGCCGGTGCTATGAACTTGGTGATCCTCCTCTTCTAGAGCCCCCTGTGCTATCTTATCAGCTCTTATTCGAGTTTTCTGCACGTGCACGCCCATTAATGTTCCCATCACTGGCCCCCCTGTCTTGTCTTACTACTTGGATCCAAGGTCCCGTCGTTGCTCTGGCCGGTGCTATGAACTTGGTGATCCTCCTCTTCTAGAACCCCCTGTGCTATCTTATCAGCTCTTATCAGTTCCTGCCACCCACCGAAAATGTTCCCATCCTGCCCCTATCTCTCTACTTGGATCCAACGCCCGGCCGTTACTCTGGCCGGTGTTATGAGTTTGGTAACCACTCTTTTTAAGGCTCCTCCACTGGTATCCTTGATCAGCTCTATCAAGTTCCTAAGCCACCCACTACAATAATGGTCGCACCCTGTGCCCCTATGTTGCTACTGGATCCAGGCGTCCGTGTTACTCTGGGGCCGACGCCACAATTTGGTGACGCCGCTCGCCTCTAAGGGCCTCCCTTATTTGGGTTAAAAAAATCCCCCTTATCAGATCTTATCAGTTCCTGCCACCTACCAATAGTGTTCCTGCCCGACCCCCTACATCACTTATCAGTTTGAGCGCTCTGCCGCTCCTTTGAAGGAAGTTATGAATTTCCGGTCAAACACACCCACAATAAACCACCATCGAACCTTCTTCCACACCTAACAGATACAAACTTTAGCCCGGATTTATAATAAATAAGTATAAGGTGTCAGAATTCGTAAAATTAAGCGTAGGAAACGGTGAGTGGTGGAGGCTGCCTAGATAGGGCCTCAGCGCCGTGCGGGTATGTGTCTCGATGTTTTGAGGTAGGTGTATGTGGAGACGTAAGGGAAGAGTTATGGTGAGCTAGGAATGAGAGGTTGGGTGCAGGGAGAGGCGGGGATCAGTAGCGGAGCGCGGGGGATGTCGACGTTGTTAGCTCGTTAGAGCAAAAATGTGAACGCGGGTGAATGGGCGGGGATAACGATGAGTGATGGGGGATTCGAGGAGGTGGGGTTTTGGGGCCCGTAGGTCAGGACGGACGGGGTGTTTTTGTTGGCGCGGGTATTACCAAGACCCGTTTCTTCAACCCTCACAAGTTGTGCACATGTTAAAGCGAGCAAGTGGAATATGAGATTGTAAATGATCCTATCTTTCGCTAACTAACTCCGTTTTCTACGCAACTCTTTTGTCGCATGCGGCGGCTTGCAAGGAGAAAGCAGAGAACGGCTTTTGATAAGCATGACACCACAGGGTTGGTTTGTAGCGGACGGAGATGAGCTCGGCATGTGCTAAGGAAAGAGTGAGAAGGATCGGGGAGGTGATGGGGAACTGTGGGGGGGAGTGGCAGTTTCCTAACGTAATGTACGTGTATAGGGTAACGGGCTTCATTTGGGAGGAAGTAGAGTCTTGAAGAGCTGCAGGTGGAGGGATCGGGAGCGGGGCACGGAATAGGCAGGAGGGCGATGGTGGGAGGAAATGGGGAGGGATTGGAGGGAGGAAAGGGGTAGCGGAGAATAGGGACGAGGGGATGAAGGTGGGGAGAGAGTGGAGTTGGTGAGAGGAGAGTGGAAAGAAGGCGTCGGAAGAGGAAGGAGGAGAATCGGAAGGTCGCGAGGAGCGTGTGTGCGGTCATGGAGTGGGGACCGGGAGGATGATCGGTGAGGGGGATTGGGTGTAGGAAGTGAGTTCGTACCAGGACGAGATAAAAGGGGTGTGCGAGAAGGCACGCGGGGGGGAGTGTGGGCGGTCCAACGCTTTCGCGAGGGGCGAAAACCTAGAGTGTATGACATTCGTTACTTGGTGATGCACAAGAATAGAGTCGAAACGGTCGCCAGATTGATAAAGACTTCGAGTGAATCACAATATCCGACCACACCTTTTTGGATTTGATTAACGAAAATGCTGTAAACTAAGGCTCAAAAAAAACACAACACAAGACAAAAATACATATTTCTAACAGAGGAACAGATAAAGAGAAGAGAGGTTAAATACGGAATAGGAGCACTATAGAATAAGAGGGGAGGTAAAATAATGTCGTTCGGAACAAGGGGGGAACGGCAATAAAGTAACAAATAGCACATACTAGAACATAGGGTGTGAGAGGAGTCCTAAAATACACAAACACATCATACTAATTAGACATGACATATCATCAAAACAGAACAAAGCGAATCATTTAATCAACAATGATAGTCTTGCTAGGACTGGGTTGAAGACTCGAGAGCTCCGCGTGGATGGGATCGGGAGTAGGATGCATGAGATGATGAAGAAGGTCGGAAGAAATGATTGAGATGTTGAGCGCCGAAAAATCCGTTTTCGAGAACCCACAATCTCTACAGAGATATCGTCTGAGCCACACGAACGAAAATTATACGGGTGCCGCGACTAGCGAACCTGGTACAAGGGGTGTAGCAATCGCCGAGAGGAAGAAATCTGTAGACGGCTGAAGATCGAGGTGAGATACACTAGATGAAGGAATGAGTCAGATATATTCGATAGAAGGAGTCCACCGCATCACCAATAGGGAGCGTTAGGAAAGAACAACGGAGGGAGTCAATTGCTAGTACTATGATGATCATGGTACGTGACATACGAAAATACAGTGGTATCAACAATGCAACTATTGCCATCTTACCACTACTTCGGCTTTCTAGCGTCTCATTTCTACGGAGAGAGATGGGGAGGTAAGTCGATGTCGCGTTTTCCTGGTTTTCGCTCAACATTCGACCATCTTGCAGCAAACTTCCGATCCCATGCACGCTGGACCCATTCCAACCCAGTCCCGTAGAAGGCGGTCAGTTTTTGATTGCCTTTAAATGAGCTTGGCTTTCCCTTTTCGGATATCTTGCGATGTATGTGTAATAGTAGGATTGTTGGTGTAGGCTTTGTACATATGTGATATTGGTAGACCTGAAGAAGGGCTTAAAGACACATGGTACGCTCAAACACATTGAGGGTGTATGAGACTATCAGCCCCCCAGCTGTCGATGTGTCGTGGTCCCCCGCCCAAACATGCCCAGGAATGGAGATACAGGACCGTGAAACACGCTAATTCCTCCATGCTCCTTACACCTTTTTGCGGCGCAGATTCCCGTCCTTCATAACATCCGTCGTAAGCGCGCGTGTCGCGTGCGGCTCCTTGGCACTTTGCCAAGTCCTTTAATTGCGCTTTCAAATACAAGTAAAACGCAATTTCCTGATGCGGATAACATTGGAGGTGCTACAAAATAAGAAGAAGATGATGACGAGGGCCAGAACTCAAGAGCAACTCGGCTGCATCTGCAGTATCCATCAGAGGCCGCGCATTCCCAAAACATGAGAATAAAAACAACCCAAGCGTCCCACTCGTTTGTTCTAAGTATTTCTATGGCTTTGGCGCCGGATTCGCGCCGGATCGTAGAAACAGGCGATTTTAACTAATTTGCCTTTCCTTGATTTTTTCATTTTTGTTTTATTTACATTTACATCGTTGTGCTTCATTTCTAGCCTGTGTCATCTTCATCTCCTTGTACATGGATTTTGAAGCATGAGCAACACCTAAAATTTTATTCGCATCAGGAAATTGCGTTTTACTTGTATTTGAAAGCGCAATTAAAGGACTTGGCAAAGTGCCAAGGAGCCGCACGCGACACGCGCGCTTACGACGGATGTTATGAAGGACGGGAATCTGCGCCGCAAAAAGGTGTAAGGCGGAGCATGGAGGAATTAGCGTGTTTCACGGTCCTGTATCTCCATTCCTGGGCATGTTTGGGCGGGGGGACCACGACACATCGACAGCTGGGGGCTGATAGTCTCATACACCCTCAATGTGTGTGAGCGTACTATGTGTCTTTAAGGCCCGAGTCGCCGAAAGATAAAGGACTTGGGAGAGTTTTCATTTCATCAACACAAAAGAAGACTTACAATGCAATGAAGCTCAGAAATCCTCTGATATTACACAAAAATTGTGAATATTCGAAATTATTAGCTTTCCTAAAGCCAGACGGTACGATAAATCGGCTAGGCGTATGAGGTTGACACGCCTGCACTAATGAATCCCGTACTCAGTCAAAGCAAATGGAACATGGGCGTTTGACTAATACTAATATACCGACTTGCCAGCTCTTACTCCCACCAACACCGACAGGACCATATATGATCGGGGCTGAATGGCGCTTTTCCGTCACAATGTACGTATTCTCATACTTATTTTGTGGTCTCGTGGGGTTTATCAGTGGTTCGATCAGCGATGATTTGGTGTGACTCTTCCACTTCTCGATTTGACCGGTTAATAAGAGCTTCATTGGAGGCATTTCGACGTCTCGTTTTGCTCCACCACGCTTTACTGATATGTCGTGCCTTCACTCACGATTTCTGCAGTCGAATTATCAGCAGTTCCTCTGAAAATGGATGAATTCGTAGCTTCGTAGTGCTATATTCAACAGGGCACATCGTTGTAGGGAAGTCCCAGTGGGGTCGTATTTGGTCGCTGGGAGAGGGGTCGAATTAAAGGCTGGAAAAAATTTTTTTTCATTTTCCCTTGTTTCAGGGACGTTGTAAAGGTGGGTTACACATGCATTTTGTTGGGAGGGTAGTCGTATTTGCTTTCTGACCTTCTGGAAGCGATTCTTAACTTTTCCTTGTTTTACTCCTGTTTCATGTTTACTATATACCCCTCCCCTCCCCCGCTCGGCAGCAAAATTTTTCGATAAAAGTCCTACTATATATAATCCGCTGTTTGTCTGCTGGTGTGTGTGCTTGTTTGTGAATGTATGTGTGTCTTGTGTGTT
>MU917167.1:0-11854 GCA_036418165.1 Cooperia oncophora | reverse complement strand
TATCTAGGGCAGTTGGCATGTTTTTTCTGCTTTTTTTCTTCACTATCGAGTTACTCAGAACCTTGTCGTCTATATGCGAACCCCTGATCCACTATCTGTGATGACGAATGATCGCGGGCATTCCCTAAGTAATACTGGGAAACTTCGCTAACAAGTATTCACCACTTACCGAGGAACACTCCTGCATGAAAAATGTCGACATCGGCAATGTCGGTGTTGTTCTCGAATACGTCCTTGTAGAACCCCGGCATATGATTGTCCAGTGTGTCGCAGTTATGTTTCTAAAATGATCTGAACTTACAAAAAGATTTCACCGCACAGTATATGACAAACCCATGGGAAATTCGGACCCAATTGTATGGTGGGGGGGGGCATCAAACCTGTAAGCGTATGCCACCATGCCAAATCCTGCAAACTGTTCATATACATGTGAGTACCGGATAACCTTGTCAGCACCTTGTAAGCCTTGTTATCACCTGTCAGTCACCTGTCAAGCAATCTGCAAACTCCTGTCAAATTTGTCAAAATGGTCAAACTTGAAAACTACCTTCAATATATCGTGTATGTAGCATTACTTAGTATAGAAGTTTACAGAGTGCTCGTCGGGGATTTACAGGACTTGCAGGGTGGGACATGACTGTCCGGTATCCACATGTACACAGTTGGAACGACTCGCCGAAGAGTTTACAAATGTGCCCACTACCCCCCCCCCTTTCTCCCCACACCAAGGTTATAATATATTCTGCCTAATCAATATATCGATTGATGACTGGATTTCATCCGTGTTCCGGATTTCATCGGTGAACTTAGCCTTGCGGAAATGTCAGTGCATTCAAATCAGCCGACTCAGCCATAGAGAATCAAAATTTTGATAAGACGTGCGTGTTGCGCCCATCTAGACCCCACGACAAGCTTAACGTTAACTCCTTAGCAGGTAGGGGACAGCGTCACGGCGACGAGACCACTCAGCTAGCATCGGAGGGATTTTAGAGGAGGGCAAAGTTCATGCGAGATTAGAGGACGGGCCTCCTTCCGAACAAGCAGTCCAGTAGTTCCCCGGAGTCATAAACACTTACGTGCAAAGGAGACGCACGAAAAAAGGTAGCGAAAGCATTGTGGATTATTCGCGAATAACGCTCGAGCCTTTACAAAACGGTGGGTGCGGCTGTCGGAGCGGAGCGGGGAGGGAAATACAGCACGTGTTCCGCTTTGATGATGACTCTACGAGAGCGCTTTGCCAAAGTTTCAGTAAATGTTGTTGAAGAAGACTGGCCCACTAAGCATGTATTACCCTTTAATTACAAGTCTAGAAAAATAGGCAGGATACAGTATCCTAAACTGCGCGTAGAATTGAGTGCGTAGAGTGATGTTAGGCGAGCACACAGAACCTCTCCGTTTCGCCTAGGCAAACCAATAAAAGTACTTCAGACTTATGTAACTTAACCAGCTCATGGGTATCCCCAAAATTGTGCGTTTACATCACGGGCCAGAACAATTAATATCGCGCGCAATTTTCATAGAAACTGTATACCGTGCTTTCCAAATTCAAAATCTCATTGAAATCTAAAAAAATCATACCAAAGGCAGAGGTTAAGGTAACACTTATTGAGCCCTTTGACAAAACTCTAGAAGCGGTCATAGAGACTCGAGGTCAACAATCAAACTCGATAGATGATTACAGGAAAAAGGAGTCGAAATTAAAGAAAAATAAAAACTAAAGTGAAAAAAATTCGCACCACATCGGCATTCGTCTTGCCATACATTCCTTGAGCGAATACAGCTACCACAAGTACATTGATCCAAAACGAACAGAACAATGCGAAAAATGACTCGATAAAATAATATTTGTTTGCCTCCTTCACTTTTGCCTCCCGAGTTCGATCAACCAGTCGGCTCTGAACATTCGAACTGAAAAAGGCTCAAATGGCTTCATTCGGGGACATACCTTCACAAGGGCTGAATGCAGGTAGAGGTTGTGTGGCATTATAACAGCACCGACAATGGAGACACCTTGTAAGAATTGAGTTGTATCGCAATGGCGGCACCATGGCACTACCATGCCCGTAAATAGTAGACCCTAAAATTGTAAATTCTCAGCGCTAGTAGCCAGACTAATCGAATATTGCCCAAAGGAAAGCCCACGCTGATCGTGTGGGCGGAGTCAGACCAGCAATGGCGCTGATGAATGCATTGGAAAAGGTTAAGAGGCTGGTCAGACGTTGGCTCAGAGTGCTGTATAGTCTTGTTCCCTGCAGATGTTAGGGCGCGTCAGGGAGTACCAGTTTTGGCGCTGCGCCAGCCCGCTCTCGTCCAATTGTTGAAGACGGGAAAGAGACAATAGATAGTGAAAGGCGCGCTGACGCCGTGCCAAACCCAGCTCCCTGGCACTTTCAAACATCTCCAGCGAGCAAAACTGTATAATAATGAAGAGGCGTCCGAGATCATTACCTTAGAGGTTAATGCTTGTCTCTTTTTGCTGCACTTGATCGAGATCCGCGCCAGGTGAGGGGACTCAGTAGTGACCGCGACCGCCTCAAAAGTCATCGTGGACTGCAGTAAGACGAGAAAAGATGCTGACCGACAACTCAAACCCAAATGATGCTGCCATACAAGCAATGAGAAAGGCAAAGAAAGCTTCGAATTTTCTGACACCATATCTGAAAGAAATTAACCAGTATTGATTACTTTCATGACATAACTGAAAACTGCATTGATCTCCTTCTTCTACCCTATTTTTCGAGTTTCAGAAATTTTTATTGAAATACCATACCGCTGGTAGGTTTGGCTAGGATTCTCTCTTCAGAATAGTTCGTCCTAGCGAACCACACAACGTAATCCTTGGCGCGGAAACGTTTAATATTCAGGCTACAGATGCCGACACTAACGATCACAGAACGCCCAGCGCAGGCCCCAGTGGAGCATTTCTGCGCCGTACTGATGTTTTATTCGTGTCAGTGGCGAAACTGCCCTCGGGACAAGTCTCTAGGGCGCAGTTCGGGTTGGTGGGGGCATCGAACGGCATTGAGCTGAGCTTGTAAAAGCCACCTTGTGATCGCTTGTAAATTCCTGTGGCCAAAGTGGCCCACTCGAACAATTTCGCAGTCACAGAGTTTCACAGGTCCAACCGAGAACAGACCTACTAATTAACATGAAATAACAAAAGGAATTAACAAAGTGCAGAATGCCCCCTCTAAGCAAAACAGTCAATTCTGAATGGAAGTAGAATGCGTGCCGCATCCCACAAAGGGATTGATTAACGGCGAAGACTTTATCCTTTATCCTTTAAGCAAAACAGCGCTGTCTCTAGCCAAAATCCAAGCTCTCATAAGAATTACGAGAAGTAAGGCAATAAAAAAATAAATAGTGCCGGTAAAAACTCACCTTTCCAAGAACAGGAAGGTGAAGGTGTCGCAAATCGTTATTAGCACTCCGGCCCACAAAGGAATTCTGAAAGCACATGGAAAATATACCATAGAAAGTGCCAAGTTTCCGAAATATCGCGTTCACATCGCACTTCGCACGTAGGGGATCCCTAGGGATGGGGGTCGTATCCGGTTGCTGGGGGAGTCATAATTGCCTCTGAGAGAATTTTCTCGGGTACTGAATTCTCGCGGTTTATCCTGTTTCACTGGCACTAGCTTCGCTCCGATCCACCACGCGTGACAGCAGATTTCTTGTGAAAAATTGGAGGGCTTAGGAGGAAATTTTTGGAAAGATGATGGGGTCTTGAAAGTACTTGGAGAGCGTAGAGAGTAGCTAGGATGGGGAAGGGCTGTTGCACCAGAGAGGAAAAGAGAGATCGCAATTTGCTCAAATTTTCCCCTCAACGACAGGATGTGCCTTGATCATCGATTTGGCCACTCCAGTCTTTCTTTTACCCTTTACAACCATGGTGGTCGCCTTTTACGACCCCCTTATCTAGCTTTCACGTAGAATGAACTCGCTCTTTGAACTTACTTCCCATCAGAGAGCAAGTAAAGAGAAATTGCCGTTCCGATGACTTCTTGCATATCAGAAGCAATAATGGCGATCTCTACCATAATCCAGAGGGCTAGTCGAGGCCATTTCGGATAGTAGGAGTGGGCTATCTGAAAGAAATAGAGTTGAGCTGCATCAGCCCCTCAAATGCTTGTAGCTTTCACATAGGTCATACGAAGATGTGGAGCCTCAATATTTTAGGGTAGACCCTATTTTCAAAATTGGAGCTCGTTTTGGTACACGGTAGTCATACTGTACTGGTATAAGCTAACCTCTGCCATATGCTTTCCTGAGACAACACCCGAGTCCTGAGACAACACCAAGGCGAGCGGCTAGTTTTGAAGAGTAAGAGACGAGATGTGAGCGAGCAGTAGAACCCAGATCAGCTGGAAGACAGAGCGTGAAATTGAAAAATAAGTCATTAACTAATATACTTGAAATCCCTGAGATCGGGGAGCTGGTGTGATGTTTCGATTGGACCTAAGGCGATGTCTATGCTCGTGACTATTCAATTGAAGTTGTTGTCGTGTCTCTGTCCACACAAACGGATGACAGTTGTCCCAGACTGGAATATTCCATGAGTAACCAGTTCCGTGCCATGTTCAAATGCCACGCCTACTCTGGCTCAGGGATAAGGAGTGTAAGTAAATAAATACTAAATGATTACATAATCAGCCAATGCTGAATCGTTGAGCTAGAAGAATCTTAGTTGTTGGTGCATATGGGGCAAGTGTAGGAGGGGGGCTTTTTTGGCACGGCAGGCAACCGACTCTACCGGCTCGTTGTAGTTACCCTCTCAGCAGTGATGGGTGACGGATTGGCGAACGCGCACAAACTTCCAGCTTCAACTGACCACGACCCATCATTCGCAGCCACAAAACTATAGCAAATCGCGAAAGAAGGATGCATTGTCTATTACAGGGGTTTGGAGAGAAAAATTATACCTAGCTATGCATCGGTTTGGAGTGCCATAGGAACATTGCACAGCTCCTCCGCGCTGATTTTGCAAAGACAAGAGGCATCGTATTCCATGAGAGCTAATTTCAGGCCTATTGAGAAGAGCAAACAGCCAATTTTTTAGCAGGTACTTTATTCTGACTTTGTGATTCATCAGTCAGAACTTCATGGTTACATTCTTTCTACAAAGTTTTCTTTCATTGACATTCAAAAGGGGAGCGATCGAAAGGATAGCTCAGTTTCCTTTTCGTACGTGCCCTAGAGACGGAAACTAACACGGTCTTGCTTATCTTATTTCGTGAAATTGCTGAAGTGTCGTGTATTTTCAAAATGCCGCCCGATGTCATGGTCAATCTATGAAACACTGACAGCGGTTACCAAAGGAACTGCCACTAGAACAGCCCTCATTATCGGTTTCCGTTAGCACAGTAAACTTCCAAATAGTAACTCACTTTGAACTGTGCAACAGCTCCTGACTGTAGATCACTTTCGATATTTCCCGGGTCGAGGTAAGCGATACTCATCAAACAGGCCGGGACCAGAAAATTTCCAATTAGTACGCCTCCAACTGAAACGCTCTGAAAACCGCCACGGGATTTTCTCAGGAATTGAAAGTCAAGACGGCTACAGATCTGCATACATCACCTCAGGTAGATTCGTATGTCCATCCTCATGACGCATAGGTATCCTGTGCAGCTTTCGGTTCCTTCTTCTTTTCCTCGGACATCTTTCGTTAGGGTACCCGGTTGGACCTTGAAAAGAAAATGCTTTGAGTGTTTGTAATCGATAACGAAAAGATTGTGAGCGAGTAATGTGAACTATTGTCATCCACAGGGAGACTCGATAGGGGCTTTCTGCCAAAAAATGTTTTATTAGAGTGATGTTTGAACCCTAAAAATGGAGGAGCAATGTATTACTACATTGTACTTGTTTGATAAGATGACAGAAATGAGAAAAACACTCAGTAAGCTCCCGGGTACATCGTGCTTATTACGTTTACTATACACGTTTACCATACAGATGCATTTCTGTGATTACAACTTAGAGGGGGCCGGCATTTATCACTTATTAGACTGTACGGGGAAGTTTTGAGAAATTTCAAACCACTCATTCACATTTATTGAATAACATTTTATTAGTAAGCAGGTAGAAAGCTCATTATTTTAATAGACATCATCCATCCCCATTTCCGCCTAACGTTTGGCGCCGGGATTGACTTTGCATAGAGTTGAAATGACGTGAGCATCCGGGAGGTTGCGGAGTGCATACGCCAATAGTTAACCTTCCATGTGAGAGACCTGATCTCCTGTCACAGATAATTATTAAGCGCCTTTTATCTAGCATTGGTAACGGTGCCTCATTCCCGATTTGACCGAAAGAGCAGCCAGAACGGTGACGATGAATCAGAAGGCGTGGATTCCTAAGCGCAAGCACATTTTTCAGGTAATGTCAACTCATACCAACAATGGAGATAACACACAAACAACATTAGATTTTCACATTTTTCGGCGCAGTTTGTCGACGGGGGGCATTTTGCACTTTCGCTACTTCCCATCGACGTGTCGGCCTATCTAGACAGCCTCTTCTCGAGTTGACAGGTTTTAACATGATGGCTTGATTACCCTGTTCCAGCTTCACAAGAGTTCACAGGTTTCGCCAGAGTGAGACATGTAAACCGGAACTGAGGAAGCAATGATAGTGCAAAATGCCCCCTTCCCCCGTCGACAAACAGCGCCATTTTTCTTTTCCAGAGCACTTGATATATGACTTTGTATGGGGTATCGCTTGCTACACTTCCTAAAACCAAAAAGGTGAAATTTTCTCAAAACTTTCCGGATAATCTAATATATTTCCTTTGCTTCTTATGGTGAAATGCCTGATGAGGCACCAGAAACGAACACGGCTTGCACCCTCTGAAGGGGGGGGGGCGAAGGGGCGTGACAAGTAGTGCGGTAGCCGCCCACAACGACGTCATTAATTTATGAAAAAACACTCTTTACACACAGGTCCTTCTGAACAGAAGGAACATATCAGTTTTCAGAAGAATCCTTGCCTGGAGTTGCACTCACAGCACCTTGCGTGGGAGTCGCGATCGCGTCGCAGGTGCGTGGCGCAATACGGAGAAGGATGCCGAATAAATTTTTCGGCACAATTTCGGCGACGAAATATGTGTTATGAAAGTTCTCTACTCATGCTCTCTGAACAAATTGGAAATGGCAATTGGCGATCGCAGTGCGGATTTTTCGCGCCCATCCGAAACTTATCCCAGGCAAAATACGAAGAGGAGTTTTTCAAATAGTGACGTTGAGAAAAAAGTGCAAAGTGCTTTTGAGGAGTGAAGTCGTCTAGATTCCCTCATTACTTTTTCCTACTACAGAAGGTCATGAAAGGTAAAGTTATGACTATCGAACCACCATTAAATTTCGTAGGCTACCAATATTTAACAGTGAAGACGGGGAACATATCTTTGATGTTCAGTATGGCTCTAGGACTCAAGTTCTTTAAAATGGCTCAGAACTAATACCGAATCCTAAGTGCTTTCACATCCTCTGCTTTTCCTGCTTTAGAAGCTCTATTCTCAAGAGAATTATGGATGTAAAAAATACGGTACTTCTGGAGCTTCTTGCCATTTCGCCACATATCGCGAAATAGCGTTCAGCGTTCAAACGTTCAAAATTCGAGTACCCGTTCAAAATTCTATGGCAATTTCTTTTACTGTGTCCTTTTTAACCTTTTTTTTGTCTTTTTTAGGCCGGGATTGTGCCAAGACCAGCTCTCGGAAGAAGGTCGCTTCAGCAGAAATTTTACCTAGCGCGATGGCGTGCTGTGCTTGCGCGATACGGTAGCTAACCCCCAACGATTCCGAAATGACCTTTCATCTAGCACTCCTCAGCCACGGCGTACCCTGGTTGTGGAGGTTTTCGAAATACAGTGAAGCTCTTCAAAGACATTTGAACCTTCAAGAAATCGAATAAATAATTCAGATAGGTGGAGTTAGAGATCTTGCTTCATTAAGCATCAAAAGGATCATTCATAAGCGAAAGCAGACAACATCCGATAGCTCCACATGTAAGTAGCCGCTATGGGAAAAGCGACAGGGAACTTTGGCCAGTAACGGTGGTTCCATCCCTGTTTTCTACCTGACCTCCGCTGGTGAATGGATGCCAAACCTACAGCGAAGATGATCCAGATGTTGATTCTGGCCCTGGCCTTACAAGTGGTCGTTCTATGAAACAAGGTCCACCTTTGGCGACTTTGGGCGATTCTTGGCGACATTGATCAACCCTCTTTGCCTTTTGAAACAAAACGAGCACAAACGTGAGCATCCGCTAAACTTCTGTTTCAAAGGAGTTTCCAGAGCCTCACAATTCTGCTAAATTCCCTGTAGTGGGAAGGAGAGCTACACCGAGAGTGGAAAAAGCACTGAAAATGACATTCAAATCAAAGAAACATCACTAGGGAAACGTTCCATGATTAGCTTCAAAATGGTGTGGACTAGTAGGAGACCGGGTGATGGCAGTAATTTATTGGGAGGTGGTTTTATAACTGTCATATCAGTCGTTATCAGTTTCGTCTTCGAACTGTGAAAGACCGAGACGTGCCAAATGCTTATTCCAAAAATTATCTGCGTCACTAAGGTTAAAAGACATTGGTGATAGAGCAGGTGACGAGAAGAAACGCAGGCTCTGCAGAAAACTCGGCGAAAAGAGCGTGTGGAAAAGGCAGATAGGCAGAGCCATCGGGACCGAGGTGATGAGAAGTGCATCAGGTCGTGGCCTGATAGTGTCCGATGCTCTTTTGTTCGGTAGCTGACTGCCACTGGTTGTAGCTGGGTAGCGCTAACTGATAGGAGGGGCCAGTTGCAGCGGTTTGTTCAAAGGAGGGTAAATATTTCCAGGCGTACTTCACCATCGAAAACCCTGTTAGCTGTTGAATGGACGGGCAAATTTCACAGTTCAGTTCTTGCTACGGAAAGCTGAAAAACGAAACAATTGAGCTCATGATTGCTACATTCTGATGGTTTAGCAAACAGTGAATTCACCCATTTCGTCTAAAAATGAGCCAGAAAACCCCTGACGCCTGTGACGTTTATCGATTGATTCTATACAGCTCCATACCCCAGAGATAAAGAGGGCGTGGTCGCGTACTTTATTCAAACATGACGTCGGATGGGTTTTTTCGTGATAGTTCTTATTTGAGACCATTCTGCATTTTCGCTAGCTCCTTCTGCTGGCTCCTTTCGACTAACAGGCCATATTCTAGTAAGATCTGTGTTGTCCTGTGAAGGTGCAAGATGTTCACAAAAATTGACAGGTCTTCTCCTTTATAGGCTTCGCTTAGTACCATTTTCTGCCCCCATCAAGCCGAACTACGCCCAAAGGCCATTCTGTCCTGTGCTAGACAAAAGACGCGATTACCGTATTTGCTTCCGACGTTGGGGCGTGACTAAAGGCTATGGGAGTGGTACATCGCCAACCCCTTCTCCATTACTTGTTGAAGTGGAGAAGTGAGAGCAATTGGTTGAACAGTTCGGTGCTGCGATGAGATCCCCTCTCTCCCCCATTCCCCAAACATGCCCAATCATCCGCTGGGAACAAGACCGTACAATTCTCAAATTGAAACATCTCACGACGACGCCATGTTCGAGTGAAGTGCGCAAGCCCTTCCCTTCCTTTTTCCAGGATGTGGAAGCTTTATCCTGTGTGGACCTTGAACTTTAGGACCTTCGGTCGCTTCTCTTTTCACGAATCAATAGCTAGCCAAGACGTTTCGCGTTTGGTCAAGGTTTCCTCATCCTAAAGGCGCATTCCACGATGGTCAGATGGGCGGAGACATGGGCGGAGATCCCCGACCACTGAACTTTTCTATGGTACTTGATGAGCCCTCCATTCCTACACGGTAAAGAGAAGGATGCACCAATGAGAAAAATACAGTGCTTATGAGCCTCACCATACGACTATAGAGGAACATGTCTTCAAAGGAAACCGGTAGACGCCGACTTTTAAGACACATAGTACGACTCAGCCACCATTGAGGGTGTATGAGACTATCAGCCCGCCAGCTGTCGATGTGTCGTGTCCCCCCGCCCAAACATGCCCAGGAATGGAGATACAGGACCGTGAAACACGCTAGTTCCTCGACCGCTTTCATAACATCCGTCGTAAGCGCGCCTGTCGCGTGCGGCTCCTTGGCACTTTGCCAAGTCCTTTAATTGCGCTTCAAATACAAGTAAAACGCAATTTCCTGATGCGGATAACATTGGAGGTGCTGCAAAATAAGAACAGAAGATGATGATGACGAGGGTCAGAACTTAAAAGCAACTGTGCCACTTCTGCAACATCCCTCGGAGGCCGCGTATTTCCACGAAACATGAAAATAAAACGGCATACTCGTTAGTTTGATACAAGCAAAACGCAATTTCCTGATGCGAATAAAATTTGTAGAGTGTTGCTCCCTCCGCTTCAAATCGCATGTACAAGGAGATGAAGATGACACAGGCTAGAAATGAAGCACCACGATGTAAATGTAAACAAAACAAAAATGAAAAAATCAAGGAAAGGCAAATTAGTTGAAATCGCCTGTAAATTTCTACGATCCGGCGCGAATCCGGCGCCAAAGCCATAGAAATACTTAGAATAAACGAGTGGGACGCTTGGGTTGTTTTTATTCTCATGTTTTTCTGGAATGCGCGGCCTCTGATAGGATTCTGGCGGATGGCAGACGAGTTGCTCTTGGAGTTCTGGCCCGCTTGTGCATCATCGTTCTGTTCTTAATTTTGTAGGCAACCTCCATATTATCCGCATCGCAGAAAATTGGCGTTTTACTCCGTTTTTGAGAGCGGCACATTCAAGGACTCTGGCAAACCGTGCGCAAAAAGGCGGCCGCAAGCGACACGCCTGCTTGAAAGCGGAATGTTATGATGGACGGGAGTGCTGGCGGCCGGAAAAAGGTGTAAGGCGAGCTATGGAGGAATCTAGCGTGTTTCACTTGTGCCTGTATCTTCAATTCCTAGGGCATGTTTGGGCCGAGGGCCACGACACAATCGAGCAGGTGGGGGGCTGATAAATCTTCATAAACAGCCTCATGTGTTGTAAACGTGCCATGGTGTCTTTTAAGGCAGCGTGGAAGAAGATATCCATATGGTGGGTGGAACCGAGTATAGAAGGGCTCAACTGATATGAAGTTGTACGCTTTATGTGACAGGTGATACGAAGGGTCGTTCCTTCAGCCCTTCCTCATCCAGCATATCGCGGAGAGGTGGTACTGGGTGACATTCATCGTGCGTCGTGGCTTGCCCTTGTCGAGCACACTCTTCAGGAAACGTGGCTCACCAGCATTCTAACAGTAGATGGTCTCCTTCCGTCCGCCTTCTGACGCAACGTTCCTACTTCTTTGAAATAAGAATTCATACCCGTCTACGATGTCAAAAATTTCAGGACTGATTGGGATGCCCGGCTTATCCCAATGCGAATCAGGTATCGCTCGTCGTGCGGAGGAGGGTAGATTATCGAGTGATTGTCAGAGGAGTGTCCTTTGCTAGGAGCTAGCTTTTTGGAGCGCGATGAAACTTGTCTAAATGTTGACTTTTCTCTCTTTTCTCGTTCCATTTACGTTTCCCTCCTTACGGCATCCCTCCCTCTCCACCGTCAACGTGAGAATAAGTTCCGGGAAACTGGGAAAAGTGGTACGAAGTTGGGTAAGTCACTAGGCACTATGGGGAAGGACGCCGTGTTAGAAGAGGGCATTTGGGGAGGTGGTGTTACTAACACCACCACTTCTCTCATTACGACGATGTCCCCTGGTAGTACGTCGTCTCCAAAACAGGATGTAGTCCAAGATAGCGAGCCGCGGCATTAAGCGCAAACTAGCAATGTTTCCTAGCTTGTTTAGTTACACATCATGTCATCGCCATGCTGAA
>MU917163.1:1451-12932 GCA_036418165.1 Cooperia oncophora | reverse complement strand
GGCTTGTTCAGCCTCATATAATATGAAGCTGAACAACAGCCCCATTTGCCAACAATTTTGTTTTAGGGTTCAAAAATAAAAGTCGTCGTTCGGCAACTATGTATGAGATGCAACTTATAACAAGGACCATTAATAAAACAGCAAACAATGGTGATAATTTTCAAGCAAAATTAGTGAAAAAAATTCCAAGGTTGTGTCAGGCCCCAGGAATGCAATCAGTGGATGGTGACGGGGAATTCAAACACCGGACGCTACTCTTCTGTTAGAAGTCATCCCCTAATCGTGGAAACATGCAAAACACAAAAAAAAACACAAAAACACAAAAATCTTCTATACTAAATAAAAAAAATGAATTATCAGGCGGCAGTATATCGATCGTCACGGCGGTCGCAACGTTGCGACCGCTTTACTGGAAAAACGTCATTGGAGCGCAGTTGTTGGCCCAGCTACCGTCCTGGGGTCTTTTCGAGGGTTATATCTCTTTTAGGTGCGGAGCTTTTGAGGAATGGTGAGCAGCATGCAACGGCAAAGTTTCTACTGTTGTGTATTCTACCTAGTTGCAAACTGAACAATCCCCCTTGGTGAAATATTCCGGATGGGTTTCGGATAGGCTAGGGGTAACTCGCATTACTCGCATTGGTTTTTATGCTTCACACGAGGATTACTTATTTCGAACGCAATTTCATCAGGATTGAAATCGTCTTGAAACCGCCCTATCTTTTCTCTTTCCAATAAGCTTTACAGTTTTCCTGAAGACCCGCTAGTTCAGGAGATATTTTAGATGGGTCACCGACGCGCTACCCTTTGACCCACCCGAAAAATCGACTCCTTCCGTGCCATCACGAGGATACTCATTCAAGAACTCCAATATGCCTTCAAAACACATATTCCCACTCAAATGAGTGAAAGAAGAGCTTGGTTATCATCGATCGATTTGGTCCGAGTGTGCGCCGTGCATTACGACGCTTCTATGCAGAGATGGTGGAAAGGTGTAACTTTAATGTCAGTGATTTATTGTAGCATCAGCTGATTTTTGCCGATGTGGGAGAAAACAACACGCAACGAATCTGTTTGAGAGGTATGTTTAGTATCTAGACTTAAGAACTCATGCTTTCACATATCTATTATGGCGATCTATACATTACCTCACTGTAAATATCTTTATGGTTTTATCGTATCTGGGGTGGTACTCGAGAGTTTTAGCGTTCGGCAACATTGCGGACTCATCGCTAAAGGTGAGGGGAAGAACATCTCGCGGTCACAAGTTTGGCTATTACTCACTTGAGGTCACGTGGTAAGTGCAAGTCGCAGCAGAGTAAATGCATGCTCCCGTTGTTGCAGCTCTTGCACGTTGAGTTTTGAGGCACTTCTTGAAGTGGGGCCCTATCGCTTATACTGATGTTATCATCGGTCCTGCTACACACCCAAAATGTTGCCCATCTGCGTCTTATTACTATAGAAACAAAGTTCTAACGCTGAGTGGCGCGCGTTATGATGATTGCATGAACTTCCTTTCTAAGGCTCCTTATGGGTATCTTTATCGGGCTGTTATCCTGATCTGCACCACAAAATGTCCCTCTGCCTTCTATTTATTCTTCGGATCAAGTTTACGCATCTGTGCGCGCTTAGTGATTGGTGATCCTTACATTTAGGCAGGCTCATAAGTAATGGTATACTTTCAAAATGTATCACTCTTGCCACCGACAATATGCGATTCCATCCTGTCCCTACATTATTCTTGAACCAAGCCCCCACTTGCTGTGGCACGCGCTATGCATTTAGTGACCCTTGCCTTCTAAGGCTCCTTATGGTATCTTATCAACGCTTATCACTTCCTGCCACCTACCATTAGTGTTCGTGCCCGACCCCTACATCACTTGAGCGCTTTATCGCTCTTTTAAAGGAAGTTATGGAATTTCCGGTCACACACATACAGGCAACAAACTAGCACACACACACACACACCAACAGACAAACTTAGCGGATTTTATATAGTAGAATGGAATTTTGTAAACGGAAAAGTACCTATTGTATATAATTATCTAAGTTTGTTTGTTGGTGTGTGTGTTTGAGGAAAATCATGAATTCCTCTGATTTAGCAGTGAGAGTTCGAATTGGTAAGTGATATTGATATGTGGGGGGAGGGGAAGACGGGAACATGGATGATGGGTGGCAGGAAGTGATAACAGCTGACATGGGGTCTTAAAAAGGGGGGGTCAACAAGAGTGACACAGGGAAGCTGGATATGAACTTCATTGGTGGGTGGCAGGAAGTGATATTAGCTGACAAGAGATGATAATGGGTGTTAGGTGAAGGTCACCAAGTTCATAACGTGGGTTTCAGCATCGGTGGGACGTTTAGTTCTAAGACATGATGTAGTGTATGGGTCATGAATATCATTTATGGGTGGCAGGACGCATTAAGAATTATTATGATCTGATAAGGGGATTTGAAACTCAAGCGTCCGTCACGGCAACAGTAGGAAGTTGGTTCCAATATAGGTGATATGGTGGATGTGACGGGGATCACAGAGAGGGATAACAACTGATAGGGGCAGATAAGAGGCCTCTTTCACACTACCAAATCATAAAGATTTTGTGGTAATGGATCACGGGTGACAAGGGATTATATCAACTGATAGGCGTAAATAAGAGGTAAGAGCTTATTTTCTCCTAATTTTTTACCACTATACTTCTAGGTTCACCGTATTTCAGGCTAAGTAGACAGTACATCGCCTCAAAAGGGTTAGCCCTCTTCACGATGTTTTCATAGACTGCTTTACCTTGAGCTTCACTATGCTATCTGAAATGGGACTAGGGCGAATTGTTTCGAAAATAGGTTTTGATTTGCAGGCTCCGAAGAAGGCAATACTGCCGAAACGTCAGTCTGGTAAAGGACTTCTAACAATCTCGGATTGCTAAATAAATTCTGTGAATATTGCTGTCATCATGCCGAGATTAATGGAGAGTCGATCATGGAATGGACAGTACCTATTGTTTTACTGCACGTCCAACGGGAGGGGGAAGGGTTGTTCAAGTGAGGTCTGCGGCACAATCAAGAAAAGAAAACAAACCAATCACGATATTATACGAGAAAGAAAAAAAACAGCAATAATATGATTCAACTATGGTAATCATTTCGCATTTTTTATATCACGCGGCGCGGCGCGCAAGTAGTGTGGTCAGCCAACTTGTGGTTTTATAATCAAGGTGAGTGAAGTTTTTTTATTCATCCTATTCGTTATTCTGTATTTAGATTGGCGTGGGCAGAGAGATCACCACTCAGCGTAAGCAATTAAGCGGGTATCCCACTGACAAGTATGCCGAGGCGCGGAAAAGTTGTTATAAGATCTCAAATATAATGCGCAGCACCCGCGTGATTTGTTGCCATGAACACTGCTGTTGGCGGCCCTCTCCAATGCCCTACTGCACGACGTCTTTCGGCAGTCGCATGAAAAGAAAGGTGATGAAGCGGAGAGCTTATCTGTCAGGAATACATCATAAAAATTTTCATGATTTTTTTCACGCTCATATCTCTATCTCTTTATCCACTGAACGTCATAGCGTTGCCAGCTGAGTGGATGACCCTTGAGATTAGACCCCTTCCAGCGGATCGGTACGATCCTACCTATGGGTTATTCGTCACGATGCTGTACCCTGTCATTGCATTGCTTCTTAACGCACTAAATCACATGTTATACTGATTCTTTGAGAGTCGTCAGCTTCTCTCTTATAGAATCCTCGGATCGTTTTATTGCTGTTATATTCTTTTTTTGCCTGGCGAGGTTGTTAGTGGAAGACTGGTTTATTGACGGCCTAACGTTCATCGACCAGTCGGCGTCCTCGGAGACTGACATCGCGCCAAGATTCTTTAATTTTTTCCTAAACCGCAAGCCTCGTTCTCCCTGCGGTTTCTGACGAAGCTTAAGGAACGAAAATCGTCCCGTATTGATTATAACTACTCACCAAGTCCACAGCGTAGAGCGGAGAGCCGCAGTTCAATGGTTATAATTTTGTGAGATCACGTGTGTGTCCGTACTATAGAACATATTCAGTCGACGTCTCACTGCTACAATATGCTGGCAGTGCGGTGAAAATGGCATGAGATCATTTGTTATGGATAAGCACTCATTTCGGTTGTTCATTCTAGGATTCCTAGCAGAAATCCAGAATGCCATCCATCGCTTTCTGAGAAACCTCAGTTCCGGTGCTAAATTTTGCAAATTCAATCTAGTCGTCTCGCATGTCCTCGATAAGATGCGTTGCCAGACAGGTGTTGTAGGTTACCACGCTTTACCAGCAGATTTGTTCTTGTATGAGCGTTGCTAGACGCGCCTTCAAAGTCTAGTCCAATGTATGTTTGTTACATGGTTTGGATCAGTTGGTAATCACGCCTAACTTTGACGCATACTCTATTAAACCATATAGACATATAATTGCACTTTTCTGTTGTATTTACAGTAATAACCATTGACTGGGCGGCTTCTTCCGCTCTTGCCGCGGTGGACTTGGTGAGTTAGTTATACATACGGGAGATTTTCGGTTGTTCCTTGAAGCTTCGTCAGAAACGCTAGGAGGACGAGCTGCGTTGACGGATTGTTAGGATACGATAATTAAAATCTGGCGATGTTCAGGCCTCCGGGACGGCGATCTGTCGAAACTTAGGCCGTCCAATAGCAGTTCACCTAAACTCGCAGGCAAAAAGAATTATACACAAATAGCTTCGTGAGAGTTGAGAAGTAGCTAAAAAGGATATGATGATTAAATTGTATTCGGTTAAAGTGCTGACAGAGTGCTACACGTAGGAAATGGCTAACGAAGGAAGTGTTGATGATTCCTGAGATAAACGATAATGAGGTCAGAAAGCAGTTCGGTGGCTCTCCTTGGAGTCTTGAGCAATGCGCACGTAGCATGTCTTACGTATGGACTCATATGTAGGATCAGTACTCCGTGTTACATGTTCATTCCCTCCTTCTTTTTACTTCGCAAATGAAGCGTCAGCTACAGTCGTATACTTGTTAGGGTAGGATTGGCGTGCGGGCGGTGTTGTAGCTTGGAAGGCCTTGTAAGTCTGCCTTTCATGGAAGATGCGCAGTGCAGAGCTTGCTCAAAGGCGCGGAACTACGTCCTGCGAGGCATATTAATCCTACTCAGCTGAGGAACTTATCGTGCCAACTGGCTTCGATTGCAAAGGGGGGGGTGTCAAAAACCCTTATTGTGGTCGGCAGTGTCATTTGTCCTTCCCAAAAATAAACAAAAACTCTACAAAAAAGAATAGGAAAATCAACTATACTGCCTCACAGAGAAGAAGAATATATAGCTGTAGATGCGAGACATTTGAAAAGAATTTCATTTCCCAACAGGTTTCAATGTAAGAAAAAAGTTAGCATTATGCGCGAATTCAGTCTTATGGCTAATTGTAGTTTTCTTTTTCCCTGAACATTGACATCATAGCAGAAGAGAAGTAGTTTCTAGGTTTTTTTGTTGCTCAAAATATTTTGTGGAGAAGTGATCTATTTCTATTAATCAAGGAGCTCGATAGTTCTGTGTTCGGAAAAAAACAAGAAGCTCTCCGGTGGAGAAAGATGTGTGTCAGCCACAGGATATTGAAGCATGCTGTTGGTGCTATCTACGTCAGCAAAGAGTTCGACCAGGTAATTCTTTGAAGGACTACAAGATTTCGGCTAGAATCGATGTCATGCCTAGCTGTTATGTTATTATAGGCATGAAGAATTCAACGTTAGATATGGTGAACGATTTACAACAAGCGTTCCACAGAATGCTTGTCGAACAAAACTGGATGAATCGTGCTGCGAAAAAGGTTATTTTTTGTGGGAACGCGTTTTTCACTAGTTTCAATGACCTGTTGTTGCTGCTAACTGCATCCATGAAGTGGATCTCCTTTGTCTGGATGCTGTTCTATTCACAACTCCCAAACACGGTCGACGCAAGCCCAGAGATGGTAATTAAGAGTGTTTCGGTTCCAATGTATTTATGGAGTCTGGCATACAATACCGCTCCTAATTTGTGGTCAATCGACGGTTTGCGACAGATTTTTCCGTCGCAAACCGTCGTTTTGCCATAACTTCTGTAGAAAAGGTCCAAATGATCTAAAATTGCTGCTTTAATGGCAGCTCTTGATCTTCAAAAGTGGATCTCGCGCCGTGAGTGCGACATGCGGCGAAAGACGCCCTTCATGGCTGGGCTCTCTAGATACGAGACGATACTAAATGAAAGATCCTACTAATATAATCGGCTATGTGCGTGTCGTGTGTGTGTGTGTGTGTGTGTGTGTGTGTGTGTGTGTGTGTGTGTGTGTGTGTGTGTGTGTGTGTGTGTGTGTGTGTGTGTGTGTGTGTGTGTGTGTGTGTGTGTGTGTGTGTCTGTCTGTCTGTCTGTCCGAGGTCGGGTCATGGTGGGGATGGGTAGAGCATGGGACAAAACCTAAATAGCACCCATGACCCATGGTAAGCCCCGCCCACAGTGGGCGGGGCGTGCGTCAAAAGTTAGCGATGTCACTGAAAAAAGTCATAACTCGGTTCCAGAGCAGTCCTGAGATGAGCGAACAGTGTTCCAGAGCACTCCAGACACCGGGAAAAAGTAGTTTGAAGTCAGCGAGGGGTTATCAGTTGAGAAGCGCGAGGCATACATTGTGGGCGGAGCGTGCCCCGAGGGGGTGGAGCCAAATATTCGTAAAACGCTTCCAGAGCACTCCAGACACCGGGAAAAAGTAGTTTAAGATCAGCGAGGGGTTATTAGTTGAGAAGCGCGAGGCATACGTTGTGGGCGGGGCGTGCGTCAAGGTGAGCGGGGCCAGCCTTAAAAACTCCTCAAGCGGTTCCAGAGCACTCCAGGCACTCCAGACCTCTATGTGATACGGCCCGGCTTTGCGGGGCGTCGCGCTTACCTGCATTCGTATGATCAAATGCTCGACTAATACCCGGCTTTTCTCTCATCTGTCCACTTGATCAACGCTCCTTACCACCACTCCATACACCGTAATAGTGTTGAAAGTAGCAGGTATGATGCTATTGGTCAAAGAATGTTGACCACCTGTTCAGGTAAAAGAAAAGCCTGATACTAGGCGGCTAATGAAATGTGTGGAAGAAGGTAAGCGCGGCGGAGCCGCGCCTGCTCGACGAAGCCGTGCTGTATCTCAGAAGGAGGCGCGCCAGCCGGCGAAGCCGGCTCGTATTAAAAAATTTGTAGAACTGTGTTCAGACCATTATGCGGGGTTGTTAAAGGCACAGTTCGCGACCGCAAATTGCGGGAAACGGAACTCAAATAGGCACAAAAAAGTGCTAAGTATCTGATTAGCGGAGAAAAGCAGCAGAAAAAGCAGTCCGAAATGTTATAGAGAAAGATAACATAGTGGCTACTAGCTAGTAGCTAGCAGCCGGTGAGGGTCGGCATGGGCCTAAGGGGTGTCCATGGGCCTAATTAGTCAGCTTCTAGCGGAGTTCTTGCCGTTTTTCACATTTTGAAAGTAGCGCAGCCTCAAAAATCGCCTTCCGGATCGTCCGACACATTTGAGAGGTCATAGCCTTATTTTATCGCGGAATGTGCCTTTAATGGATTGCTACCGAACAAAAGAAGTTTAAGCCTTTTTTAGCGTGGAAGAGACGAGAATTCTACGTTGGATAACGGTTTGACGCGTATGTGCTGAACTCGCAGCGATACGGAAGGTTGTTGAATACTCTTCATTAGCGGTTGACGTTTCGGCGTCGTCGCCTTCTTCGGAACCTGGAAAGTCGAAAAGCATTCAGGAAACCCTTCGTCCAAACACTATTTCAACCTACAGGAAAACTCCAAAAGGGATGTAAACTACTAAGACGACGTCATAGGAGCCCTAATAAACTGACCTTTAGGCAGTCGAACCACGGAGGTCCACCTGTCACCCCAAGCTGGTAATAATGCGGTTTAAATAGGGTAACCCTAGGGACCACTTGCTCAAGGGGCCTCTAAAGGTCGATCACGTAGATCAAACAACTCTGAAGGCCACCATTGAGTACCTGCGCCGCTGACCCGCAATTAACCCCTCTATCGATTACTGTATAAGCCCCCGACCTCACCGCCAGGACCCCGCGGGGGATTGACCGCGTAGGTCAAAACCCACAGAGGTCCGCGAAGGGTGCGAGCTCTGCAGTGACCGCCACACACTCTTCCCTCCTGTTGATCTTAGGGGTCTTGGACGTGATCCAAAAGGCCTCCAACGTTCGACGCGCCGCAATATCCGGTTCACGTGATAATATCGTGACTGCCACCTCAAAACATGTGTCCCCGTGATACCGTACCCTGTGCTCTCCCAGAGGAGAGGCAACTTTGGACTTTCGCATGCCATCCAGGTGTTCCTTTGATGCGAATGCACAGAGGCCTTCCTGTTTCCCCAATATATTCCTCCTTGCACTGCTGACACGATATTAAATACACCACCCCCGATGTCATGCAGTCCCCTTCCTTTCCAAATGGACATATGACACAGGAAGTCGTTGTGCAGAGACGGTCATAAATTCGATTTCTAACCAATCACTTTTTTTAGGTTTGTGGGTGGAATATCTCGAACGAACATCAGGGATCTATCAATTTCTACGGCCTTTCAATAAACCAGACAATGACACTTCTCAAAGAGTGTCTGATGTGCAACATATTCCGATGGTCAGGGGAGTATTTCAAGCAGATCAGGGGACTTGCGATGGGGCAGAGGCTTGCCCCGGTACTCGCAGTAGCATTCATGTCAAGAATAGAGCGACCTGTTTTAGAGCGCAGACCAACTTTGTACTGTCGGTATATAGACGATTGCTTTATCGTGTGCTCCACTCAAACTGAGATGGACACGTGTTTTGCTCTGCTTAATGAGCAGTCGCAGCATATAAAGCTCACGCGGGAAAAACCGACAGACAGTTGGCTCGCCTTCCTCAATGTCCAGGTTCAGATAGCTGCGGGTGCCTACAGGACGAAATGGTATCGCAAGCCAACCAGCAAAAACATACTTGTACACTGCAGATCTGCCCATCCCTCCGCTACTAAGAAAGCCATCGTCAGGAATATGTTGCACACAGCCTCGGAAGTTTCATCTCGAAGCGAAGATAGGGCCGAATCGGTAAGATTGGCACTTCGAATAGCACAGGAGAATGGATATAAAACATCAGGAATCCCTGTCAGACGAAGACAGATGTCGCACTGAATCTTCCCGGAGAGGAACGAACAAAAGTTTCATTCTGTGTGCCGTTCATATCAGACGAGTTCAGTGCGGCTATTCGCGTTTGTGCAAGAAGGGCCGGTCTCCAAGATGCGATGAGGGTAGTGGATATTCCACCCACAAACCTAAGAAAGCAATTGGTTAGAAATCGAATTTATGACCGTCTCTGCACAACGACTTCCTGTGTCATATGTCCATTTGGAAAGGAAGGGGACTGCATGACATCGGGGGTGGTGTATCTAATATCGTGTCAGCAGTGCAAGGAGGAATATATTGGGGAAACAGGAAGGCCTCTGTGCATTCGCATCAAGGAACACCTGGATGGCATGCGAAAGTCCAAAGTTGCCTCTCCTCTGGGAGAGCACAGGGTACGGTATCACGGGGACACATGTTTTGAGGTGGCAGTCACGATATTATCACGTGAACCGGATATTGCGGCGCGTCGAACGTTGGAGGCCTTTTGGATCACGTCCAAGACCCCTAAGATCAACAGGAGGGAAGAGTGTGTGGCGGTCACTGCAGAGCTCGCACCCTTCGCGGACCTCTGTGGGTTTTGACCTACGCGGTCGATCCCCGCGGGGTCCTGGCGGTGAGGTCGAAATAGTGTTTGGAACGAAGGGTTTCCTGAATGCTTTTCGACTTTCCAGGTTCCGAAGAAGGCGACGACGCCGAAACGTCAACCGTTAATAAAGAGTATTTAACAATCTTGGCTACCAGCTTAATAACATCACATACTGTATGCAATAGAACCATGCCAAGATTCATCGAATGTCGAGCGTGGACATTCGGAAGGACTTTGGCGACATTCTGTTGATGATAAAATGTGGTAATCTTGTTTGCTGGTATGGCAGCGTACTATGTACTTCGGAGGCGGTCGCCGTCTGTAAGAGTGCTCTCTAGCTTGAGGTGCGCAAAAAACGACCTGAAGAGCACCCTAGGCAACGTTAGCTTATCCTATCCTCATGGCCGTGAAGATTGTTGGTGCTCACCATCAGGTAGCCAACCGCGAGCAATGGCGTAGCAAAATCAGAGCGGGACCCAGCTACAAGGTGGGACAAAACCTGGAGAATGAGGAGAAGAAGAGTTCTGTTGCAGGCTGCTAGCAAAAAAGTGGAAGAGATGCTAATTCAAGTCGCTTATCCAGACTTCATCCTTGACAGCAAGAAATTGGACAACTACTATGACAATGTAAGTGGCAGCGCTCTGAAAATGTTTAACCTCTTGGCTAAATATGCTGCAGGAATCCTGAGCAGTAGCAGCATTCTCCAATGTGGTCCGATATATGGATAAAACGAAGAGTATTGGCTTCAAGTGCAGAATTTTACTTTCAGTTTTCCGTCGAAGAAACGGATTCGTACAGTCAGATGGCAGAGAAGCTGGGACAATGGAAAATAGAGTTCATTCTGAAGCGCCTCTCCAAACCCGTCGACCGAGCCGAGTTTCTCTCGGATGCTGCAGAAGTCAACGCTCAGTACATTTTTAAATCCAACACTTTTGGTACGTATTCGAAGTTGTCAATCCTCGACTCTGCTAAGGTTTTCAAGAGGATCTCGCTCATGCTTTTATATTCCAGAGGTGTCTGCCGCATATCTGCAAGCGCCATTACTTCCATCACTCGTTTCCGAGGTAAACATTGACCAGCCTGATCTTCTGAAAAGGGCTACCACCGAAGGTGTGCTCGTACAGTCGTGATCCCTCCGATTGGCCATCCGTAATTGCGTACTTTTGCTGGGACGCGACAGCGGCCGGGCCTCTCAGCGTACTCTTCCTCTCTGCGCTCTGCCCCGCAATAGCCGGCTCGCGCAATCAGCTGATCGCCGCTATTTATTTTTTATTCAAGCTGTTATTCTGCTTCCTGAACGCCAGAAAAGTGAGGTAAGTTAGTATTATTTACTCTAATTTTAGGTTCTATAAAATATTTCGCTTTATGTCGCTATTTAGACTGTTTTAGTGGTGGTTTCGTCTATTTTTTGATCCGCATCCTCCAAAACAGTGTCAGAGAGTGTCCTCGACACTAATAAGGACACATCACGACATTGTCATGGAAAGCTGGTCCAACATTCAAAGAATAAATAGAGAACACCTAAACAAAATCAAAAAATAGACGAAACCACCACTAAAACAGTCTAAATAGCGACATAAAGCGAAATATTTTATAGAACCTAAAATTAGAGTAAATAATACTAACTTACCTCACTTTTCTGGCGTTCAGGAAGCAGAATAACAGCTTGAATAAAAAATAAATAGCGGCGATCAGCTGATTGCGCGAGCCGGCTATTGCGG
>MU917162.1:0-10803 GCA_036418165.1 Cooperia oncophora | reverse complement strand
CCTATCCATTAATTTAGATTCCCGATAAGAACACAATGGGCGTAGTTTGGGGAGATGGGATCTAATCTTTGGTTGACTCCCGCCCAGGCAAACCAAGCCCTCCATCCTTCCGGGTCCGGTTCGTTGGTACCGGAGTGGTCTGGAAAGACGAAAACAATGACGTTTACATTGGCAGACCCCGCACGTCATTCTATGGGCAAATAGCATTTGAAATGTCATTCTAAATCGGAGTAGGATGCGTAGCGCATCCCAAGAGAAATCAAGCAGCTCCAATAGCTTTACCCTTTAGGATTCGGAAACCAACCGAAGAAAAATGAGGAAACTAATCAAAAAGCGAAAGCGAGCGGAATGCATTCAGTAAGGTCAAGTGAATACGAAAAGTGCCAAAAAAATCCGATGCTGAACGTTTCAGGATGAAACCGGACAGAGCAATGAGGCCTCGATGAAGTAAATCAGCAAATTTATTGAGCGACTTACTCAAAAGTTACTCTAGAAAAATCGTCAACTAAGCATAGGGTAACTATAACGCAAAATGAAATTGAGCACGTAGGTGAATGCTAACTCAATCTGACACATTTCTGGCTCAGAACACTTCAATAACACTTCCTATCAACTGGCGATTTCGTAGAACCATAATTTCGGAACCCAGCATAAATATAAGACCCGTAGTTGAGTATAAGACTCGTAGTTTTAACAAAAGTACTGATAGGGAAAACAGACAACCCCCTGAAGTCCTATCGATAAGCCCGTGTGGAAAGTGGAAGATGCCTACATCGATGGACTAGCCGTAAGATTAATTCCAAAAATCTTGAAAATAATAATGAACTGAGAACTGCTTCGAACTGAATTGAGCATTGCTCTGCTTGTTCTTTACAATAGAAGGGAGTACAGCATCAAACAGAAAAGAGCGCGCGGCCCTACAAAATAAAATCGTAATTACTTATGGGACCTGAGGATAATAAAAAAAGGTAGAAGTAACAGTAACAGAGTTCAATGGACCTGTGTAGATCAGCATTTGAATCTAACAAACAATACAAGTAAAAGCTGAAGTGATTACCCGACTTTCTAAGTACTATAAGGGTCACTCGTGTATAGCGTGCAACTTCTCCTTGAACGCTACGAATGCTTTACGTTGAAGAGCGGTTTTGCTTCGATTTTTCAAAAACACGCCGAAAAATCGATGAAATATTATAATAGCCAGACTCATGCCCTGAACCCTTACCGTTCGATCAGCAGTCACATGCCCTCGGATCATCAAAGACTTTATCACTGCTTTGTTTCTATTGTTAATTAATTTCAATGAAGTAGTCGTATGAAAATAATGAGTAAATCGTGTTTAGAAACCAGTTAGATGATGACACCACATAAGAAACAAACATATCCAGCTACTACTTGTCTAGAAAATTTTTACGTCTTGTTCGTTCGTTGTTCTTTATCGCGTTGTTTATTGCTTCTTCGGCACAGCAAACGAATACGCGTTAAAGAAGTCGCGCGCTCAAGTTATTCGTAGGCGTCTTCCTTGTAAAAGTAGCCTGGCATCCAGTCTTGTATTGGGTTGGAACATAAGTAATGGCGTTTTTTTCAACTGAAAATTTTGTTTTAAAAGTGAAATGTTTTGCAAGCAAGTTATATATCATCTGATAGGAAACTTCTCGTAGTATAAGAATATCAAAAAAGCTTTGGTTGAGGATATAGTTTTTGTGAATTTTTTAGTCGTTGAAGTTGGAAGTGAAGTCGGCGAAAATTAGCATCTTCGACAACTGCCTCTATTTAGAAACTAGCAGTTATTAGCCAGCCCACTAGCAGTGGGCTGGCTAATAAGTAATGGCCGTTTTTTCAATCGAAAAATTTGTTCCAAAAGTAAAACGTTTTGCAAGCAAGCTTAATATCGTTTAATAGCAAACTTCTCGTAGTATTAGAATATCAAATTCAAATTCAATTAATTCAACTATTAGCATGAAATTTCAGGTGGAACAGACGTGAGCCTGCCCAATATCGGCGAGGTGAAGGTTGCCAACTTTGAAATTCTTGAAATTAGTTCCAAAGCGTCCTATTGAGATTCCCTTGCTGAGACTTCTAGCTCAACCTTTTCCAAATGTATGGAGCAGCTTAAGCGATTTTAGCACTTCGAGTAGACGTAAATAGAGGCAGTTGTCGAAGGTGCTAATTTTCCCGACTTCACTTTGAACTTCAACGACTAAAAAATTCACAAAAACTATTCCCTCGACCGGAGCTGTTTAAATATTCTTATACTACGCGAAGTTTCCTATCAGATGATATCAACTTGCTTGCAAAACATTTCACTTTTAAAACAAAATTTTCAGTTGAAAAAAAACGCCATTACTTATGTTCCAACCCAATAGATTATGCCGCTTTTGCGGCCTCACAGCAAGTAATGAAGGGTCCATGCCCGTAAAAGTGGCAATTCTGACGCCTCCCTAGTTGTCCCGCCTACAGAAACCCAAAAGCTACTTCTGTCCCGAACTGAGTTTTTACCCCGTGCTTTTCGATTTTCCTCTCTTTTTGATAGTATTAGCATTGGATGACGCGAGGAAACGATTAGTGAGCCAGAAGCAGTAGGATATTGCTTTTGCTGGGATTAGATGAGCAGCTCCGGAAAACTACTACAGAGAACTAACAGGTCCCTACTCGGGTACTCTCCATAATTTTTTTTTACTTTTTTCCTCTACTGATGGTGAGAGTCCTTCAACGACCATGGATTCATTACCGAATGTCATTATCCACAGTATTTAATCGCAAGGTCCGTTTTAACCCCCGAAAGTAGGGCAAGAATTTCATTGCAATACCAATTCCAATACTGCTAATAATCTCCTCCAAAAGGTTATGAGAAGAATGCCTGTTAGCTCTTTCTACCCACTCAAAACATCCAATTTAATATGAGTGGAGAAAATGAAAAATCCATTAGAAGAAAGGCGAAAAAGTGAGAGGACATTGCCCATACATATGTCATAAATTTGGCTGGAATTGTACATTACTCATCGTCAAGAAGAAAGTTTATGCGTTCACTGTTATCCTCTCGTTATTTGATAGCATTACTCTTTTACTTTTACGACTTTTGATCTATCGCTCCCACTAATCGCTAACCTTTTATGATTTATATATCACTGCTTTGCATCTGTAGCTCTTCACGATTTATGTAGCAGGGAGATTTCAAAAACGCTTACATGACGGAGCCGAAAAGGACTGCTCAGGAATTCAAGACGCGGGAAATCTTCAGGCACGAGATATTAATTAGTCATTTGAAGAAAGAATGAAATATGATGGGAGAGAGACAACTCCGAGCTTAGCAGAAGCTGAAAAGTAGAATCGCTCATCCTGCATCTTTGACCATCCAATTTAAAAAAGAAAGCTTTCGACGTAATCAAACCTCACTTTGGATGCGCCATGCTATCGACTTCAAATCGGAAGCACCGCGGCATTTTGGTGCTCTGTGAGTACTACTTCAGTTTAGAAACATGGTAACCTTTTAAATGGAGGCCCATACAGTAAATGATAGTCAGCCGATGTAAATTTCAGTGCTTTTTCCCCGGTAGACAAGTTTAGTCCGAAGCTAAATGTACACATTCAGAAAAGCTGTATACGTTCCAGGAGAGCTGCCATTGGAACTAGCTTACTTCTCGGAAAGATTGGCCTTGTCATATTTTCAGGTTAGTTGGCCTATGTCATTAAATTCCCAGTCCTAGAAACAAGCCATTGCTGTTTTGTTTCCGTGGTTAGAAGAACTTGATGAACGTCACATAGCTGCGATAACAACTCTTTATGCGATGCACTTTTTTATTGTTCACGTCCTAGGCGCTACCTAGCAACCTTGCTATGGTGAGAAAGTCCCAGTTGACGCAATACTTCCAGGAAAACCACATAGATTTTATAGTTAGACGAAGATAAGAGCACTTGGAGGTGAAATGCCCACATCCTAAGAAATTATATGGAATCGTCACAGAAAGGGTAGTTGATGAAGGATAAACGATCTACTTCCACGACGTGCGGACTTCATGCTGCTACCCCTCTCTTAATAAAACCCTTACAGCGAATTGAATAAAGAAGCATATATACCATTTTCACTTTAAATTCGCCCTTTTTCAAACCAAATTCGTCCTTTTTCAAACCAAATTCGTCCTTTTTCAAACCAAATTCGTCCTTTTTCAAACCAAATTCACCCTCACTCTTCATCAAGAACACTTATTAGGGCGGGCAACTCATCAACCGCACGCCAGACATCACTGCGAGCCCCGCCCCGACGGCCACGCCCACTTGTCAGCGCGGCACATAGATTCTCGGATCTTGTTTCATAACTTCTGCTTTTGCTGTTTCCCACAAAACCCTTATTGACGTGAAAGCCCGTGCATTCACAACATTGCCCATTCTCTAAAGGGTTTGGCACTCTAGGCTGACCACGCCCACTGGCTTTTCGCGGAATTTCGATGTTTTTTCAAAATTTTTGCAATTTAGGGTTGCTGCGTGAAGCCCCGCCCTTTGTGAGATGCTCCGCCCACTTTGAATAAGCCCCGCCCACTTTTCAAAAATGGTGCAGATCGGCAGTGTAGAGACTTGGCTTGCATATTAGTGTATTGCTGATCATTCGGAATAAACTTTGCCGATTTTCTTGTTGCGAGTGACATACGAGATAACATGCAAGCCAAGTCTCTATACTGCGATTGCACATTTTTGAAAAGTGGGCGGGGCTTATTCAAAGTGGGCGGAGCATCTCACAAAGGGCGGGGCTTCACGCAGCAACCCTAAATTGCAAAAATTTTGAAAAAACATCGAAATTCCGCGAAAAGCCAGTGGGCGTGGTCAGCCTAGAGTGCAACCCTTTAGAGAATGGGCGGAGTCGGCCATGTGTGAATGCACGGTGGTTTCCAGTCAAAGTGTTTGTGGGAAACAGCAAAAGCAGAAGTTATGAAACAAGATTTGAGAATCTATGTCCGCGCTGACAAGTGGGCGTGGCCGTCGGGGCGGGGCTCGCAGTGATGTCTGGCGTGATCTGGTTGATGAGTTGCCCGCCCTAATAAGTGTGGTTCTTGATGAAGAGTGAGGGTGAATTTGGTTTGAAAAAGGACGAATTTGGTTTGAAAAAGGACGAATTTGGTTTGAAAAAGGACGAATTTGGTTTGAAAAAGGGCGAATTTAAAGAGAAAATGGTATAAACATAGCCTCTCAAATAATCATTGAAGCAATCGCAATAAAGCTCTTGAAACTTCGGAAGAAACTCCAACCAGCAACAAAAAAAAATCAACGAAAAATCACTCGAGCTTCGAAATCATTTTAGAATTAAGGATCTTCCAAACGAGAACCAATACCGGTCATTCCGCTGGAAAATTATCTAACACATGCCTTCTCGCGGTTGTTCTGTTATTCCCTCTTTACGCTGTTAATTAAGAGTGCCAAGATGGGCGTCCCTTTATTCTAAATCTCATTATCGCCATTAGACAACAATTATCCTCGTCCATCTATGGATCCAGTTTCTTTTGAGACGCTCATCCGGAAAAATAGGGCAGGCCTTATGTAAACTTCAGGGTTTTACAACGTGTAACAGGTTAAGCCCTCAGAGTTCTCTCCTCCAGGGTTAGGCAATAACGCTGGGGGGGGGGGAGGGGGACCCGCGGTTTACAATGGTTTTCTCGCATATTCTAGCAAAAAATGCCGTCTAACATGGAGGAAGCCTAAGGAAATGTGGTGAAAATGAAACTTGTAACATTTTTGTCGCTAAGGGACGCATCGAAATGGTGCGGTATGTTTACAGAGCTTTGAAGAATGATCGGTATGCTGGTCTGGTGCCCCTCCGGAATGTTACTGTACAACTCAATGAGGTTTTGGAATTTTTTGTACCTATTACCTATCCAAAAGGAAAAATGATGAAAAACCCCATTTGAGTGGGACGGAGCTATGTCATTACTCATTGTAGTCAGCTTACCCTGGCGTGCAGAAATAAATCACCAATACTTTTCGCAGTCTTGCAAAAACTGTTCTGGTTTTTCTTCAAGAGGAACTACCGTTGGGAGGAGGGGGAGGAGGGACGTCACCCTCCAACTATCGGAAATAGTAGTTGTATAGTAGTTCTGCGGCATGACGAAAGCTTAAGAGGGGGGGGGGGAGAGAGAAATGAGTTTTTTGCGGCTCGGAGAATTTTTTCAAAGGAGTGCGACTTCACGTTCATGCGATCCTCCCAAAGATGCCGTACCTATAGAGCCTATTAATGCTTTCGCCAAGTAACCGATGAACTATTGCCAACTACCACCTAGGCTATTTCATGTTTATTACGACTTCAAAAATAAGGAGCTAAAAGGCTTTTTTACGCGATAGTAAGTGCAGTTAGTAGGCCTCGAAAGCAAAACTGTGCATGTTAATTGACTACAAAGGAAAAAAGCAAATAAGCGTCAAAAAACCCCAGATGAGACTCCTTTCGTTTCGAGTGCAAATTCTAATTAGTTCTCCCTTGTTGCTAGGAAAGTGCCACCAACTCTCCCACCGTCAGCTCACGCTCACTGATGGGATCCTTATCATTTCCCATCGTATAGCAATTAACCGCAAGCCGTAGGCAATGAGTACAACCTCAGCCAATGGGCCGAACCAGAGCCAGGTCACTCTACCGTCTGTATCACTCACTTTCGAGAGATTAAACTACTACATTCCGTGTGGCTGGGGACCTCGCTGTCCTATACAAGGAAGCACTTCAGTTCACAGGCCTCGACCTCCACCCCTCCATGAAAGATATTCAGTAAAACTGTAAGATTGAGCACAGTACTTTTCTGGCCCGTTAGTTTCCTAGCAACAGGTTTTTGGTATGAAATGCTGCGCTAATCCCCCTGTGATATGCTAGCGACGCAACACAGTGGGAAGGCTAAAGTTCGATGTGTTAGTACACTTTGTGAGGTTGCTTTGATGGAAAACCCTCAGGGACAGAGTTCAGCTTGTGACGCATGCTGACACGAAGGGTAGCACGCAAAAGAAGTGAGAAGAGATGAGGTTCATCCAAAAAATTGATCTCTCGCAGAAAATGATAATTAAGGGTTTAATAGAAAGGGAAAATGAAAATTCCAAATGGGACTGGCTTTTTCAAACCTACTGGGCATAGGCTTTAAGGATAGTTAATGCTGTACAGCCCAAGAGTATTTCAGGTGCAATGGGAACTTTTTTTACCCAGACAAGAAAGTGGAAGTCGAAGTTATTTGGGCAAGATGACAGTCATGACGACCTTGTCAACTCAAATCTGCATTCTTGCCTGAATTCTTGACCCTTATCCAGGGTACCAATGAACATATCCGAGGTGCACTCCAGCCTTCCCAAAAGCATCACAACATTGCAGATAAAGAGCTTTTTAGGGTTTTACCCCCCCCCCCCCCTCTCCCTCTGATCAGTTCTAATCAAGATACGTCGCTCCGCTCCGCTGGGGAGAAAATTCGCAGAGTACGCCCTGCCCCCTCGAGAATTTTTGTCTTCTGGTGCGATCCTTCCTTCCCTAGATGCCATCCTGAGTAACCATTTTCGCCAATGTCCTCTTAACTTTTTCGGAGCTTTTCTTTGAAAAACAGCCAGTTTTCTCCAAGAAATTGCCGGCGAGCGAGGGGAGGTGGGGTGGGGCATACCGCACGTAAAACGAGAAAAATCGAGAAACGTGAACATCTGAAAACGTTTTTCACGAGCAAATACGCCCTCTCCTAAAGATTGATAATGCACGACGTGCCCTGGTTCTAATATGACAAAAGGATGAAAGGGTGAAGTTTTCGCTGTCGATTTAGCCTTTTCAGGGATGCGGCACGCACTCTACTTCCATTCAGAATCATAGCGGCTGAAAGGTCCACGGGGATGGAATGACAGTCCACGGAGGATGAAAGGGATGAGTGGCCTGAGCGGAAGCCGATTCTGGGATTTGATCCTCAGACCGTGCGCGTGGTAGGCGTGCTACTTGCCACTACATCACCTCCGCCTCAGTCCCATTATGATATTCCTAGAAATCTTTCGTTGCGCCCACGATCAAATGAATTCTAGGAAACTGCTCAGGTAGAGGAAGTAATCGTCTAGAGCAAGGGGGAATTTAAATTACCATACGAAGTGCGGTGAATTCTCGATTAATGAAAAATTCAAGTGCAAGAAAAGTGCTCGACGCTCCCCTCTGAAGGGTGCTGCTTGCATTCGATTAACTTGAAGAAGCGCTAAATTTCCGAGATCTGCTAAGAAATGAAATTGCCTGAAGCTGCTCTACTCGCGTTCCTTTGAAACTTTCTACAAAAAAGGCTGGTAATAAATTGTTTATTTCAACGTGACACCCCCAACTAGGAGACAATTAGTGTGGGATAGAGTGATTTTGGCGATTGTTAGCGAGCAGAACTGCCCTAGCACTACTTTTCGTTGGCAGCAGCTCTCATCGGACGGCAACAGAAATACTCATATGTGTGGATGTGTGTTGATGCTCTGGCCGACAGCAAAACAAAAGCGAGATGTGAATAGAATCGCGTGAGTTCAGAAAACATCCCCATAAACGGATTTGCCTCGAACCACTAGCCTCGTCATGCCAGCTTGAGTCAACAATGGTACCCCCACCAGCTGCTTGTCGGGGCCACAAAGCAACTCGATCAACATTGCTCCCATGGTACAAGTGGATAAGGTCTTGGGATTCGAACAGATTACCTAGTTACGTCGCCGTTGACGTAGTAGTCGTTCACCCGAAAACGAGAATTTAATTAATCGGTCTTCATGAAGGGACACGACTAGGTTGCCAAAGCAAATTGCTAGGATGACAACATGCCACTGACATCCATTTGACATGTGGACACAGCAGAAGAGCGATAGGCAGCTGCATGTCGTGCTGAACTATCATATATGTATAGCGCGGACATCTCATTCATACTTAAAGCGACATTCACCTCAACCCAAAAGCGAACACCGTCAAAAGAGCGCCGCCAGCAAAGATTCAGGTAAAGAGAATTAATCTCGGCTGTAGTTGAACCATTGTGCTGCGAGTCATTACCCTCATAACAAGGGAGGACTTGCGGGTCGTGGAGCTCATTCTCAAAACGGTCTATTGCATGTTTCAGAGAAATGTATGTGGGGCAACACTCATTTAAGTTTACTGCCGCGCTCCGTGGGAAGTGCCAAGAGAAGGGGGTGGGGGGGGTAGAAGCAGAGGTAACACAAATAGGGCACAGAAGTGACTACGAGGTATTCGTGTGCATAGAAAGCTCTAATGACATCGAGCATTATTTGTTGCTTCAGACAAAAAGATTCGAATTGAAACTGTAGATATTGCGAAGTTTTCACTTAGGGAGTTCGAACCGCTCAGCCTGATGTACCAACCAAAAGTGACCGTCTCCAGAAGCGCGTCAGGAATGATATGAGACTAATACGTTTGAAGGCCTACCTTAGTGACCCTGCACACCTCACATATCAAATCGTTTTAGACAATTGAGCGGCACGACCTGATCAGACCCTCTTGGCAAAATTGGCTAACTCGGATACTTACCATACTGGCTCTTGATACCGAGGGAATGCTGAAAGGACTCTATACAAAGTGATGGGATTACGCCATAGTGATAAGGAAATTAGCCGTACTTGTAATTAATTCACTACTCAAACCTCTCTTTTTTAGCCTAAGGCGAAAGTCCTCATCTCCACTACGGTAATTCTAGTTTTGCACGAGGAACCTCAAGAAAACTCGGCGGATTGCATTTACTGGGATAAAGTGGCGTTCACTGATTACAGAACCTGTAGTCGCTATGGCCCCTTCATCCGCACGGGGACAAAAATTCACTACAATGGAAAACTCCCTAAAGACTGCCTGTCAACCCTACTCCTAGGAGTTCTCCGAACCAGCTCGTTCGACTCCAACAAAGCGATTTCCTGCTCCCTCTGGCTCTTTTTCACGTCATGCAATGCTACTACCATATTACAATTAGAAAAAAGGAAAAACGTGGGTAAAAACTGAGCCGTGTCATCAAATAGCCTTTGCATTTTGGTGGGCGGGACAAGTAAAGAAGCGTCAGAACTGTCACTTATGAGGGCCCAGCGCCTTGGTCTCTGACTGGGAAGCCGCGAAAAAGGGACAATCCTGCAAAGTGAGGACCAGACTACTTGTGCAAGTGAGCCTACAAAGTGGATGAGTACGAAAACTTGCTCCAAATGCTCTCTCCGAAGTTTTGAGCGCTACAGTATCCTATAAGTTTGAAGGTAAAAGCTGATTGATCCAAAAAAGCTCTGGAATCTGGTGCAAGAAATACCAGTAACAGATGTTCAGGGAGAATAAGTATGCAGTTTAGTTCTTGAATCGCGAAACTGCCCGTGCGGAATGTGATTTAATAGCCGGAAAGGTTCAAAGGAAAGGAAGGATTTACGATGCATGGGACCAAAAGAGAAGGTCCTGTTCTCATGAGATCATTCGAGGAGGCATTCAAGACGTGCGTAATTCGACCTCGAAGAGGGCAGAGCATTAAATTGACTGCAATCCTGTCGTACAAGACGGGAAAACCTTCGCCATCGCATGTGCGTTAGCGAATGCAAAACAGCGGCCTGGAACGAGTGGAAGCTAGTCGAACCAGACGAAAGACACAAATCGTAGGGACGACCAGTCTGTCAAATCAACAAAAAAGCCCAACCAGTGCCATAAATGTTATAATAACACCTTAAAGCGTCACTATCATTCAGAGCTGCTATGATTAATCGACAGCAAAAAGACATGATGTTCAAGATGTTAGCTAAGTAGCGATTAAGTAGTTCCAATAGGGCATTCGAGATGAACGAGAGATATAGAAAAGCGAAAATGAAAACGAAAATAAAAACGAACAAGTA
>MU917160.1:1469-12983 GCA_036418165.1 Cooperia oncophora | reverse complement strand
TCGCTTCTGATAGTGAGACGAGAAATTGTGGTTGGTAACTTCTTCGGTTTTCCTGTTTCAAGTGCGCCAAACTTTCGCACCCTCATCCGACAGAAGCTGGAAGAAAAGTTGGGAAGAGTGGAAGCAAGTCGGGGAAATTCGGAAACATGGTAAGTAGCATGTGGGAGATGGGGAAGGGAAGAGGACACTATAGAGGAGCTTTTGAAAAAGGTCGTCCTCTGCGAGAATTCTCCCCAACGGTATTCTCATAGCAGTGCCACTCATCACTGTGTCCTTACCGAACGCAGTTAAGATTCTATCAAAAACTCACTCAAAGTTACGAAATATTGTCGATCGTTCCATGATCCTCCGGGAGGTAAGAACTTCTTGCCATCGAATTTCACCGTACTTCGACAATCAGCATCGCGGTCGCGATAGTACATACCCGAGCATCCTAAGAAACAGGATTAATAGAAGAAAAATGTGGTTCGTGAATGCCCTCCAAAACTGAAACCTTATCCTTTTACCTGGAAAAGCGGTCTGTAACGAAGTCCAGAGTAACCCGTCGTCGTCATCTAATTCAACATCAGCAGGCTCGACAAACACACGCAGCGATCGCACTGCAAAAGTTTTCAAAGTTAGATGTTGAAAAACATCAAGCCGAATGACTTTGTGCCTGATCAGGGCAGTTAGAACATCTTGCATAAGATATTGAACGAGTACGCTTCCTCCGAACTCAAAGTGAAAAGGCTATTGTTAGGTATCTCTGCTTAAAAATTATTCTATAATAAAGGGCAAAAAGGGTGTCCGAAAGTCCCTGGCGTTAATCAATCCCATACTTGGCTCCTTCGATTCAGAATCGTAGTGGCTGACTGACTGCGATGTGACCTGTACAAAGACTTGCGGGCCAGCCGACGTAGGAATCACTGCTCTTGACCTTTCAGACAAATCTGGTACGAATTTATCGTCCCGAGGGTAGAAGGCCTGATTGGCGTGGGCGGAAGGCATGGATTCGGGATAACTCCGCATGGTAAGCGTGCCACTTGCCATTAAACCACCTCCGCCTCGTTTCCTGATTTTTTAATAGTTCGTTTGATCAACAGATGCTCATTATCGCTTCAAAAAATAATTATGACAATGAAAACGGGACATTCCTGAATTCAGTAGCACTTTGAGACTAAGCCAAATTTCACAGTTCCTATCGTACACTGGAGTCACGGACGATGGATTGGCGTGGACTGCGTATCAGCCAAACGTGGGCGGTGGCTGGCGTCTTGTGGATGCGATAGAGTCGATTTTCGACACAACTTGCGGTCGGTGTCTCGTTCCAACACAGAGGAAAGCTGGTCAGTTGTCTCAAATGAAAGGTCCGATGAGTCATTCTGTGGAATGTCCAAATGCCACGCCTATCCCGTCTGAGGGGTGAGGAGTGTATTTAGCTTGCGCTAAGGCACATGAGATGCACATATGCACCTAAGTGAGTTGAGTAAGAGCAGGAGCATATCCTAGTCCCAGCATCAGGCGCTCAGCGATCCCGTCGGCTTAGTTGACCTGGATCAAATGAGGTTTAGAGTAGGATGGTAAACTAGAGCAAACTCAAAAACTTAATGATACACAAGAAAAACTCGTTCGGCAAGATCTGAGATCAACTACATATAGTTGCCGCTAGAAAAACTATGAACGAATTAGCTTTGTGCTTGATTGATCTTTCTATGGGACGAGTACCACTTCGGCCACTCACTGCCGCATACACCTTCGTCGCTCATCACCTTCAATTGCAGTACAAACACAGAACGCTAGTTGAGCTGGGAGACTTTAGATTTTTAGAACAGTTACGTTCCTGTCCGAACGTGGTAAATAGGGGAAGGGTTCGAAGTGAACCTGGAGGTGGCCAGTGATGAATTTGGATGAGCCCGTTCAGATTGTTGCTGTACTTTTTCTGAACGGCGCTCGCGTGCACTTGAGCTCTTTGAAGGATGGAAACCTTGCTTTCGAAGTGAAAATCGCGGCAAGGCCTCAGATATCGTACAAAGGTCCGCCAGTCACTGAGGACCATTGTTCTCAATGAATACCAAAGAGATAATCAAGAGCCTCTGATGTAGAGCCTTATATTTCACAAATAGTCTCTGAAAATGCATGAAACTGTTGTCGATGCCATATTACTTTTCCCCTGATGTTTCCTCTGATCACAAGATCCCTACGATTGCTGCTACCACTTCTAAGGGTCTCCTATCTTATCTTTGTTTACCGCAAAGTCCTCTCACTACTTACTGGCTACTGATGGAGTCGTTTGTTTTCAGTGTACGTGTGAGTCATGAGTCACAAGCCGTCGGTGTCTTCTTGGTATGGACCACGGAAAGGCATGAACCTCTTTCTTCAGTGCAAACTATGCCTTGAAGCCTGAGGAGCATTTGGATGGACCTTCAACTTACGCACAAAATGCTCTTCACTTTCACTTTCAAGCCACGACATCGGCCCGGTCTCTGCGGCCAGGGGCCAGCCGGTGTACCTTATCAGAGAAAGAGGATTGTTACACTAACCTGATAGCCTAATGTGCTCCCAGAAGAAGCACCTATCTAATTTGAAAGTTAGAGAAGGTGAATAGGCAAAAGGGATGAGGGCTCCGAAAAACTAGCGTACTTAATATTCAAAATACAAGTAAACAAACGTATCAGTCATCTTTTCCGTAACATCAAGGAGAAAGATTTCAAAAATTTTGTAATCGTGGAATAAGTCGCAATGATAAAGAGGCTCAAATGTAAACTGAGAGAAGCTTACATGGGGCAGTCTATGCTAAAGTTAAGCGCGTGTCGCGGAGTTCTACGATGTTAGGGTCGTGTATGACATGTCGGCAAGGAGTAAGAGGGCATATAAGCAGGCATCAGTAATGAAGAGCAGTGACAACATTAAAGGAATAATCTGGCCGCGGTGGAGCACGAAGTTGGAGAATCATGGCAAATCAATCCAGAAAAATGAAAGCACTACATAGCTACGACTTGACATTTGTCAAGGTGCCCCACAGCTGGCCCTGAGAGAAGTCACAAAAGTGTTTCCGTGCTATGAGAAAACTTTTTGTTTCCCTCCATTTTGTAGCGGCGTGAAGTTACTGCATAATCGCTATTTCACATAGTGTGTGGAGAGAACCCAAGTTTGACGTCAAAATCTTGGGGCAATAGTTTGGAAAGAGAGTCTTTCCGGGACAAGGAAATTCAAGGATGGGGGGGGGGGGAACAATACGAGGGAATTCCGGATCAATACAAAGCTCGAGATCGAAATTCGAATGCGTGCTAATCCAGAATTTTACACCACTGGAAGATGTGCGCTGTATAGGAATCGTGGATGCTCACGCATACTAACGGTTTCAATCGCTAATCGAACTCAGCTGAAAAAATGGCACCTGCCCATGAGCTGCACCAAAAAAATAGATATGTATTTCTCCCAGCAATATTGCTAGATATTGCTAGATAAATGAAGCTTTTTGGATGGCACGCTACGAAAGCCTATCAAAAGTTATGTATGGCTAGCAACTAAACACCTGGTCACATCTCCTAGTTGTGCATGAAGCCCGAAAAAACGTTCAAAAACAGCGGAAAGAAGGTTCATGAACAAAAGCAAGAATAAACGCAAGAAAAGTGACACGGAGTAGCACGTTGCATCACGCGCAGGAACTGGTAGAGTAATTCCTTCTTCAGATGACTCGACATTCTACATCACTTCCACTTTAGTTTATTCACCCCATCAACGTCCCTCATCATCGGTTTTCCTCTGCCTGCGCGACGTGGCGATCGCCGCGAGCGCGAACAGTGAGAGGTACTCTTCAAGTTGCAACTAATTGTTATTCTTCAAAAACTAGATTCTAAGACAGTATCTAAGGCAGATATGATCGTGAAGACAAAAGTATAGGTTAGATGATCGAACATCTGATGAGGGAGTGGATAATGAATGTTTAGACCAAACAACGAAAAGAGAACGGTATCTGTGGAGGAAATTCAACAAGCGACTCTAGAAACAATTTCATAGAATTCTGTGTAAAATGGCTTGCCTAAAATAAACCTGAATAGTTTGAAATAATTCCGAAATAACTGATTTTGGAGAAACTGATAGGACTGAAATTGATTCAGACTGATACTAGTAAAAAAACCGCCTTTTAGTGATGGGAAAAAGCAAAGCACAACCAAGAAGAGTGGAATTAGCCATGAGATTTACATTTAGCGCATTTCGAACAAGGAGACAGGGACAATGGAAGTTCTCTACCGACCTTTTCATTCGTCGGTCGAACTTTACCGGCATTCTCCTTTTTCCAACTTGCGCTGAAATCCCCCTATTCATTTTCTACCCAGAAAGATTTCTTTTCTCTTTTTACAGGTCCAAAGCATGTTATTCAATCTTTCGTCATTTTTGATCATTCAATCTTTACCGATTACTTTTCATGTCTGCCTGCTGATGAGAAATGTGCTTTCCAGACCAACTTTTTTGACTATAACAACTGGTTGCTTACAGCATCTCATTTACTGTTCACGACCGCGGCGACTGGAACGTCGCGCAGACTTAGGTACGGGACGTTAGAGTGGATCGTGATGGCAAAGTAATCGGGCTACGGAGTGGAGAGCATTCCTCTATCCCGGTCAACATGCCTAGCATTTTGTGGAAACCTGTGAGTTTTCGTGAAGCTTTGAAATGAGTCGGTTTTCTTGTCGCACCAATTCTTTTTTTATACTAGATGCATGTTATGAGAAAATAGTTACAGGGAAACGATTGTGCATCAGGGGAATGCGTAGGGAAGAGGTGGGGGAGAGGATAAAGAGTGTGTGCTACGCGTTCCACTCGCGTTTAGAAATCATTGAATGTTTTGTGGCCTATATAATGAATTTCCTAGACCAACCGATTGCAAGTCAGTGTATACTCCCAAACAAACTTGGTATCATTTCCACAACACGGTCTAAATTGGCCTGGGCAGGAATCGATAAGTAATTTGAAGCCTGGACCGCGCGTGTGCTAAGCGTGTCACTGCGCACTACACTGCACCACCTCAAAGATAGGGTGAAACGATCCACGCATAAACTGAGTCAAAAAAATACATGGCATTCCATCGATTTACAGGAGTTCAGAGGAGTTTCCAAATGCTGGCCCACTGTTTCGCAGTCTAACAGTGTTTCTATAATACTTGTTCGTTTCTTACTCAGATGAAACGAGTTTTGCTTCCACTGTAAATACTCATACCACTCAAATCTCCTCAACCAATTAAATGAAATGAAAGGCGTCAGATTATATTATTCCTCGAAGGTCTTTTTCTCCTGGAGGCATTGAACCGAAGAGGAGAAAATCTGTGTGTGAAGAGGGGCACTAATCGTCAATTCATCAGAAATATCAAATCAGTTACCGTAAGAATTATGTGCATTAGCCTGAACTTTTGCTCTCTCAGTGTCTCTTCATATTTGAAAAGAACTTGTTATAACTTCCACCTTAGTACCGCAGTCGTTCAATCATTTTTCTTATCTGTCCAAACGAATTAGTAGCTCGTATATCAGTATGATAGTCAAAACGCATCTCAAAAACGATGTGAAAACCTCTTAACTTGTGTGCCCATGAATATAAACAAATGCAGTGTAGGCAGTCCCACAGTTCTTCTATCAGTGGAATTGACCTTCATCAGTGAACTTTGAAGCGTGATCCCCTCAAACAGTGAAACACCACAACTGTAGGCGGATTAGGAAAAAATTAAAAAGTGAACCTTAAAGTGACGCTCTTCTGCGTTACATGATGAGGGGGTTCTCTCTCATGCTATTGAAAGAATCAATAAGAATTTGCAAAAGTATCTTTCACTTTATCTCAAAAAGCATTTTGTTACGGCCACGAAAAAATGTGGGCCCTTCGATTCAAGTGAGAAACGAGCAGCAAATGACGGCCGCTTGTTTTTATGGTCTCCACTTTCGAGGAGATATTTTCGAACGAAAGGATTGTCCTAATAAGGAGTTCCTGCGAAATCAACCTATTCGATTCGAGGCTAAAATGCTAAGAAACGAGACCGCTTTACAGTAAGTTACCCCTTGAAGGCACGTATTCGTAATGGTAAGGTTACTAGAGCCACTGGTCTCTCTCACTGGTGTGCTCCTTCTCTTTATTATCCTAAGAGGAGTTACCATTAATGAGAAGGTCAAGTCAAGCTGCCTGAACAATAAGCGCAAAACATTTCTTTGGATATGTGTACTACTCAGCGAGGGCTATGCGACGGTAGGACTCCACGTTGTCAATAACAATTACCGTAGGGTAACGATCGTGCTTCTTTTCTTACAAGACATTGTTACGACACGCTATCAAACAATGGTCTTGTTGGTTGGATGTGGAACAATGGAGCACCTCCTCGTTTCTTCCTTGTTTTCTTGGTTCCTTAACATAGGTAACTCTCATCGCATCCGCGGAGGCAGTTGATTAGGGCGGTCGTCAACGGGCCGCAGCGCGTGCCAGGAACTATTTGCTTTTCCAGGCTAATTTAGTCATTTTTCCACCTTGTGAAGATAAGGAGCTGCTAATCTGGGAAAAAGTAGCCAAAACAGTGAAAAGTTGGAAAAATGACTAAATTAGCCTGGAAAAAGCAAATAGTTCCTGGCACGCGCTGCGGCCCGTTGACGACCGCCCCTGCCCGAATGACGAGGGTATCTACTCTGGGATTTGTGATTTTTTTAGCCGAAAAAAAATAGCTAGAAATGGTGGCGCTGACACACTGATTTCGATGCCTTTAGCTTCTTCACTTCAAGTCAATCGTCTCTGTTCTACTTGACGCTTGTGACACCTACTGCGGTGGTATTTTGGGCCCGGCTCGATTTTCAAATCCGCGTGAGCCAGAAATTTGATGTTATCGAGGTGTTCTTATTGTAAATTCTGGCTGAATAAGTTTACAGAGTTCTCCCGGCCGCTGCCAAGGGATATATTGCCAATTAGGTTTTTTTCTTTCCCATAGACTGTGTTTTTCCGCTGCTGTAATGTCATCAGCAAACTTTCTCGGAATCCCTTCGTTTACTTAAGAGCAAACGCGACAGTCGCAATGTTCCGCGAGTCCCTTGCCGAAGCACGCTGCGATTCCCCCAGGAGCAGAACCCATACTTGTAATACCGAACTTCCGCACTCCATCCAAATTAAAATAACCTTTAATGATCGCTCGTGGATACCACTTCAGAAGTACTTTCCGATTATTTTCAGCTTTTTTGCGATTCCCGGGAATTTTCGATAATGTGATGAATAACCTCAGAAACTACATTTTTTTGGATCCCAAGGTTTTCACAAAGACGTTCGAAATTATTGAAGCATCGCTTACAATATTGACAATGCGATCACGCAAACGCTTAACTAATCTCGTCTGTTTGCATTGGTGCAGTTAAGATAACGAAAAAAGAGAAGGCGCACGGGGCAACGAATTCCATGACGTCATCCAAAAACAGTCTTTCAATATTGAGAATTCGTGAACCGTTGCAATAGTTGAAATAGGGGTTTGTTTTCAAGGGCGTATTTTCGAACACATATTGTGAATATTCAAGAGTGATTACAAACAAGGAAAGCAGTGACGAACAATTCACAAGTTTTTATATACTTAAAAACCGGTTTCAAATGGAAAAGACGAGCGGTAAATCACGCGAGAACTTTATTTTTAAATCAGCTATAGTAACGGAAAGACATCCATCAGGTGTCACTGAACTTCTAGCATTACGTAAATCCGACTGTTTCTATTTCTGACCAGCATGGATATGATAATTGCACTATACGCGATTATCCTCCTGAATCCTTCACCCGAATGAATATTCAGCCAGAAAAGTCAAAGTCAAAGAATCAAGGGGCTGTCTGCAACGGCCTCAAAAAGGGATTTCACCCCAGTCGTATGTGCAGCGCTTCCAAAAGATAATTACTCAATGTTGTTGACCGTCAGGTGATTGGACATTCACGCGCAATGAAAACCCTGCCGGAGAAAGTGAATGACATCGTGGCCGCTCGCGAGCGTGTGGAGCCCGCCTAGACTGTATACGGCTATGACAGTGGGAAGATGAAAATTGTTTGGCGCTTGCTGGAGGAGTTTGAGTGATCAGTAGGAGAAGGATGATACAGTTAACGCTGTAGTTGGAAATTCAGTTAACTTACTGCCAGACAGTACCTAAGCATTTTCGTCGGAAGTGAAAGAATGTCTAGATGGAGTTCCAGCTCCACTATGGTGCCAAAGTGAGGTGCCACGGCTGTAATAACGTGATTCACAGTAAAACTCACTGAATCCCTTTCGGAAACCGAGAGCGGTTGTGCTAAACACTTGCGGGTCACAAGTCAGCAGCTCGCGGAATATTATTGTCACCCAATACAGTATTCTTGGTTTTCACTATTTGGAATGTTAACACAGCGCGAGGGGAGAAAGGGCAACATCACTAAACAGCAGAAACGTGGCCTCTGAATCGGATGCTGTATAGAAATCCTACCAAACAAGAAAGCCACCCATTTTTCTGGGGCAGTCAACTGGCCCATCTGTGAAGGATAAAAAATAAATTGTAGCAGTGATTGAAATAATTAAATGAAAGTGTGAATGCGCATTTTCAAGTAGAAGTTCAGTTCGGGTGCGCTCAAAACGGAGTAATAAACATGCCCAACCCCTTGCACCATTAAGGCTGCGTTCATACTTTGCGGCAGTGTCCACCAGCGACCATTAGCGTCCTATCAGCGTTCCGAGCGTCCAGCAGCGTCAGCGACTAGGAAAGTGTAGATTTCGATCTAGCGTCTGTCACTGTATGTCAGCGTCCACCAGCGTCTAACAGCGTCCGGAGTGGAGAGTATGGCGCGATTGGAGGTAGCAGACAGCTAGGGAGTATGGGGAGATAGGAGGGTAGCAAACTGCTAGTGAGAGTGTGGCGCGATTGGAGGTAGCAGACAGCTGGTACCTTCCTATCGCATGACATTCTACCAGCAGTTTGCTGCTGGTCGCTGGAGACGCTGTTGTACGCTGGCAGACGCTAGATTGATACCTATACTTCCCTAGCCCTCGAGACGCTGGTGGACGCTGGCAGACGCTAGATCGATATCTATACTTTCCTAGTCGCTGACGCTGCCGGACGCTCGGAACGCTGGAGACGCTGCCGTAAAGCATGAACGCAGCCTAAGTGGAGACACAGTGCCTATGCCTCTGCAACGGCTGCATATGTTGTTCACGCCCAGAAAGCAATGAGTAAGTTAATAAAAAGAAAGAGATTGTGACGTTTGTCCGAAAATGGAAACATAACGTATAACAGCAGTCGCATTCCTAAGGCCTTTCACTGAACTACCTTCACTTTTCTCCTGCTCCTTACTGGGATGTTTTGAACCCTCCAGTAAGCCCTCCACGGGCAACTGTTTTTGCTCACAGCGTTTCATAATAAGCAAGATAGCCTCACTAACTAACAATATTTTACTGTTGATGCGGGGGAACAGGTTCATTATCTTAATTGAAATCTCTTGTGACGGCAAGTTGCAAGGACAGTTTCAACATGGCACGAGAAAAGAGCCTGTTCATGTTATAACTGAGAAGTTGTGGCCACGGTGTTCTCTACCGTACCTGTGGTCCAGGGGATCCAGTTAATCGTAGGCACAGCATGTTTACCGTCAAACTGTGACAAGTGAAATTCAGGTTTCTTTGCTCATCGATCCTGAGAGAGAAACTTTCTCATTTTAAGACACGGACACGACTCGACGAATCATCATGAGAAGTGAAAAAATTCTGCCATTACGCCGCTCCTTGATCTTACTCATCAATGCGACGCCTGCAAATCGCGTCAGGGTAGAGGGAGCGAGAGTCCCGATCACGCTATACAAACACCCGAAATTAAAAATTCAGAGGAGCAGGGGGTGCATGGAGCGCCTGAAGGCAAAAACCTACCCCACCGTCACAAGGGAGTTCATTCTATTCTCCGCCCTCCCCGAACGATCAATTACTCCTATTCGACTCCACAGCAAGCGAGGGAGGGAGCTAACGCGCTGAATTCTAGTTTAACGCTTGCCCAGTGATGGAGCCGGGCCTTACTTTGTAGAATGCCGCCTAACGGAGGGCCACATCTGTTGTTCTTAATTGGGGGGGCGCTTAAACCGGAACTGCACGTCCTTTGCTCTATTTTATCACAGTTTTTACAGTTTACTCTTTGGGGCAAATACAATCAACTCCACCCATTTCGCAAGGTGAAACGCGTAAAAGTCGCGAGTGACGCAATTTTCGGGGTGCAAAAGCTTGGCGCGCTTTAACCACACCAAAATGTGCGCTACAAGTAATCCCACAATTCGGACACGATGTGTATTAAAATTTCTGTTTTGCCCCTCTTCGAGAGTTTTTCCCTCTGCGTTTTTTTGTTTTTTTTTGTATTCTTTTTTCTTACTGGATGTATATCAACTCTGCGAGAATGCTGATTAGAGAGATTATGACTCGCTAAGGGTTGGCAGAGACCGCGGGAGGGTGACTGTGAGGGAAGCCATTTTGGGCTTATAGGAATGCCTTGAACTCTTCATTGCTTTTTTTTTTCTCGTGGGATTGGTCACCAGCCTACTGTTGTCATAATTGAAAAGCAACTATCCATTGAGACTTTTTAGTCGGCGAGAGCGTGTCTTGTCAAAGGTGGCGGTTGCAAATACACAAAGAACAGATCAACAACACAGCGGACTCCGCACCTGGCTCCCATTGACATCAAATTAATCCTACGGCAAGGAACTATATCTTGCTCGGGATGGGGTCTAAAAAGGGGTCGATAGTGTTGGAAGTGGACAAAAGTATAATTCCCAAAATTTATGCGATCAGAACAATGGAATGGTAGCAGAGATAACGATAATGTGATAAGGAAAATCAGGAAAAAAGTTTTCAGGAGTTTTCCAGAAACTAAGAAGTTATTCTTGTGTACACTGCTTATGGCGGGTTGTTTTCATCAACGAGAGTGAGGCATCAATCGGTCGCGCTGTCAGCACGCAATGTAAAACAACGGCCTTAGTGAATGGCTTCGTCAAGGACGGCGAGAAGAGGCTTTCACACGAGAGAAATTTTTGAATTCAACTAGATAAAAGACTGAGAGACAATCCTTCGGCTCTTCTGGAAGCATGGAAAAAATTAAGCTCAAAAATCCTTCAATGTGCTTTGAAAAGTTTCAAATGGAATCAAAGAGCAGAAATAATTGAAAAGATATCGAGAAGAGCCGAACGCCTACACTCTAACGGAAACGGCAACAACTGTTCCTGCTGGAAATCCCATTGGGATCCATGCAACAGAAAAAACGAAGGGAACAAAAATAACTCTATTCAAATAGCTCCAAGAAATCCTACCTGTGCCGATCTGACTGCTCATGACCAGTTTGGAATAACAGCTGATTTCAATGCACTGAAGAAGATGCGAACTTCGGCAACGGGGCGTGGTCACCGCGTGGACGAGGCTCTACGGGGGAATGAATCGATTCCTGCCGCTACTGCTGTGGTAGCAGAACAGAAACAGATAGGAAAATCGTGCCAAAAATGTAAATAAAACAGCCACTCATGCAGAAAACAGCACTGATACGGAAG
>MU917158.1:0-11929 GCA_036418165.1 Cooperia oncophora | reverse complement strand
ACAGAGATCGTTTAGTGATCGATTAAGTAAGAAAAGAACAGTGGTGAAAACGCCGCAGGTGAGATCATTCCATCCCTCTCCGTTCCGACTGATAGTGACGATATCAACAGCAGATCGGGGTGCTAGGCTACGGCGCAATTATGGCCTTTGCCTGGTCTTGTCACTTGTTTTCGAACGTTAAGAGTCGGTCCTCACCCTTAGCGAGGAACCCATTTGCTCCCGTGATGCTTCGTCTGCATATTTCTGTGGTTCGTTTCATTACAACGTCAGTCCAAGTGTTTGACACCATAGTGGTGGCAAAAATTGTCGCACCCACGGTGGAGCACTTGGGCCAGTATTCGGGCCTACGGCAACATAGTCGTTTATTCAATGAGCGGATCTGGAGGGGGGCTCTGCACTCACCTCCCAGTACCATCCCTCCCACATGCTAGGTGACTGAACCGCGTTGGAGTAGCTCAGAAGTGCTGCTCTAGCTTACAATTAGAATTGCACGGGAACGGGGCTGAAGACTAGTGATACCGGCTGCCGTCACCTCACTCCGCCCGCGCTGTCACCAAGGTGCAGCACTTCAGAGGTAGTAGTCAGAAGTGAGTAAAGCAGACAAATAAAGTGTCTGGCTATGGACAGGCGCGTAGCCGGCCGCGTGGCAGCGCGGGTGGACCAAGGAGATGAAACTCGGTTATCATCACCCAGCGCCATCCCATGCACTTTTGAAAAGCCAGAGCCGAGGAAAGGGCACGCTACTGCAGCTGTCCACGTAGGTGAGCGTACAGCTTTTGTACGACATTTATGTCTATTAAAGACATTCTTCGTGAGTTCTCTTACTGGTTAGCAAGTTCTATTAATTACATCTACCTAGAGTTCTGAAGGGAGAACGGTCTTGATGAGAATAGCACCACCCTGCTGGAGGGGGAACGGTCTCCCCAAACTATGCAATGCAGTAATACACTTTCGCTCCCATGGACAGTTCATGTCATAGAATGTTTCGTGGTTTTCATAAGTGCTCATTGATATTTACATGCTTTTGGTACTTCTCTGAGTGTAAATAAATAAACAAGTATAACTCACTCTCTGACGTCTTCGCGAACAGTGCGGTTTTGTTTGCGCCACCAGTGCTCCAAAAAAATCGTCTCCGCCCACATAAAAGTCATATCCTTGTGTGTTTTGAAGAAATCGTACATTGCATCCAGAGTATCGTCTGTATCCTTGGAATACGAGTCGAACGTCTTTAACCATCCTGGATAAGTTTGCAATAAGTTTTGGTGCTACCGTAATCTACCGTATTCTTGTGGACAAGATAGACCTGAAGAAAAATGTCTTTCCGATTCCTAATAGACTGTCTCAGAGCAGAAAGCGGAAATACTAGACGGCTCCCGTCTAACAATGAGACTAGTTGCTTGCGTAATAATGGCCGAAATTCGTGGCAGAACTCGGACCCCAGTCTTGATTTTCAGTTTCTCATCTTTCATGCAATTTTTCTACAAATTTGGGTGGTACTCGACATTCAGCGGGTCACATTTACCATCCAAGAAGTTTGGATCAGACTCGTAGAATCGCCCAGGTTTTTTGCACTATATTAATGAAATAATTAATGCATATATTAATTAATATTTGGCATATATCAAAAAGTGATCATTAACACGTTCGCGGCGGCGTGTACTCCCGGGAGTACACGAAAAAACTCCGCTTTCGGCGAATCGTGTACTCCCGGGAGTACACGCGCCTATTCGCTCGTTTTTTGAATTTTTTTTCATTTTTCAGCTAGAATCAGATATAAGCAATTAATCAAACAATAGAGAATTAATATAGACACATTAAAAGAGGCGTGTACACCCGAAAAAACATTCAAAAACTTTTCTCTCAAGGCGAATCGGGCTTTTCCAGGAGTACACGCGCCTCTTTGCTCGTTTCCGCTATTTTTTTTCTTTTTGAATAGTAATTGTATGCATATACTGAAACAAACAATAGAGAAATGTTATCCATACATTAGAATAAGCGTGTACTGCCAAAGAAAACACGCGAAAACTTTTTTCTTTCAGCCACGTGTGCTCCCAGGAGTACACATGCTCCTTCTTCTTGGTTTTTAATGATTTTTTTTCCTTCATTTCACTGACAATTATATACAAATAATAGAATAAATAGTATAGAAGTAATACTAAAAACATTTCTTGTGCATTTTTTGGAAGCAGGAGAGGCAGTATTGGTTTTTACAAGAGGAACAAATCGTGTTTACTTTGAGAGGAAAAGTGCCTCTGTAGAAAGAATGGACAAAAAAACAAATCACGTGGTTTTTGGCGAAATTGTATTCGTTGCGAGTGCGCTTAACCATAAACGGGACGATTGCCTGAGTGTCGCCCGCCGCGAACGCGCCGCTCGACAAACGGAAGTTTTTGGCGAAACGGCGCCGCTGCGAACGTGTTAAAGGCAGAGCCCGCAATCATTCGCCATCACAGATAGTGGATCAGGGGTTTGCATATAAACGATAAGATGCTGAGCAACTCGATAGCGAAGAAAAAAAGCAGAGAAAAAGCATGCCAACTGCCCTAGATACAACCCCATTTCGATCCCAGTTTGTACTGCCCACTGAACTCCATCTCCAACATTATACCCTCATCCGCACAGCTGATTCGCCGATAAGACCCACACGGCCGTGCAAGTGACGATTTTCATGTTTTTTCGTTCAGCAGCTTCGTTTTTCCCTGGAAGGCGGACCTTGAAGGCGGGAGTTCACGTGAAAAAAAGGCCGTCAGCTGTACCTAAATGGCTCTATAGCGCCTCTCCGTTACAATTTTTGCTGCAAAACCGGTACAAGGCTGTTCGTCGCGGACCGCACTACCCTCCCGACGCCATATTTTCAATTCCTATACCAGGTCGCGGACCGTGCCTTTAACTACCAATTGCGCTTCAAAATGCTCATGCCATATGAGCTGACAGTCAATCAGTAACTGTTCTCGGGAAAACTCCTTTAATAGGAAAAGCGCTCCTGGATGGCAGAGCATTACGCTATCTCTAACGAAGGTAGTTTGGTTGTTGAATCTCTATTTCTGCCACACTGAACTTACCACGGTTGAGTTCCATATTTGTCCCAAAATTTGACGAAAATTATCAACAAATTATCAATCAAACTTCAATGTTTGAGTTTTCTTCCAATACTGCGGTAGTCTCACCTGGATCGGTGTGCGTGAATGGTACAACAATTACTTTTATCTTCTGGTGATTGCTCACGGTGTGACTGCTCTTCTCCGTTCCTCTCACGGAGCGATCAAACATCTGAACTCAAATGTTTTATATTCTGCTCAAATAATTATATCATGATATTTATTCCACTTTGACAACCGTCGGAGGGATTCTCACTAGCAACCTGGACGTAATTTAGTGCTTGAAGTAGACACAAAACCGAGCCAGGTGGCCCCCACGGAGCATACACGTCCCACTGCAGGAAAAAGAGTTCTTTACTAAAAACAAACAAGTGTCGCTCTTAGGCCACCCGCAATTCGGACGCTAGCGATCGCGAAGTAATTGCAGAAAGTGAATCGGTTGTCCGCAAGAACAGTAGGATAGAGGTCTTTTAGCTGATATCGTCGCAATCAGTTGAGGCGGTTGTCAAGAAGCCTGGAATGAGCTCGTCCCGGCTACGTTCGCTACCAATAGTGAGCGGTTCAGGAAGAAAACAACCACTGGCCGAAAACGCCGCCAATGAACTCGTTCCACGCTTCCTGACAAACCGCATGAATCATTATATCAGTTGATATCAATTGATATAATGATATATTGATATCAATCGATATCAATTGTAGTTCTTAACCGGGGCTTTGCAAGTGTTTATAAGACGCACACAATCAGAACGTGGCAAATGTCAGTGCTACCGCAACCTCATCCTCCATCTAAACTGGGATCGGAAGATGATCCCCTCTTTTCTTCCATGATAGGGGGACGGGAGAGGGATGAACGATGCAAAAGCCAGAAATCTGCCGTCCCCTACCGAGAAATCGAATAGTACCCACTCACAACTAAATACGATACATTCAGCGGTGAACTGATAACAATGACGTCAAAGGCCCATATGTTAGGCAACCGATGGCAAGATAATGAAAACGGATTGCATCGAGAACAAGTAACTTACATCAATTTCCGTTTTCGGCACATTTTTGACGACCGGCCGTGCCTAAAATCAAACATCTAATGTATCTAAATTACGTCTGCAAACAAGCTATTAATAAGATGCACGAGTAATTGGCATTGGGTAGAGGAATAACTTAACTCAAGAATAACTTTATTAAACTGCTGAGTCCAACACTCCCGCCTTCCTTGCTCTCGCCGTCTAGGCTCTCGTCCACGCGCTCAATGTTTCTTCGCCTTATGTTCATCGAATACTAGAATCAATCGCAAGAATGAAAGATTCGCTCATGGTTTGGTCTTTCAGGGCAGTTTTAGATAGTGCCATAAAACGAGTAAGAAGGATAGAAAAACACTGCATTCTTCAATTTTTGAGACGAGAGGGCGTCCAATCAACTAACGAGATGTAGAGGTAAGACTGCTGCTTGTCCAGTAAGAGACGCAAGAGTGTAAATAAGGGGGCAGGGACAGCACAACAACGCATTGACACCCTTGTGATGGCTCTCCCTCGGAACCAGCAACTCCACAGATACGTACTCGCTACAGATCATGAGAACAGGCCGTGGACACGCCCTCCTTGTCTCCGGGATATGGAGTGTTCTGCTTGGAAAGCGAGCAATTAGGCCGTGCTGTTGTATTGTGAACCGCCTGTAGCATTTAATACTCCCATCAGCAGTTCGGAAGGTGTTCGCTGACTATGGAAAAGTGCCAAACCTATTTGCAAGTAAAACTTCTTCATGGTATGCAGTAGTCAAGGCAAATGTTTTCTAAGCGCCCGGAAAACCCATTTCTCCCAAGATCGGAAGATGTGGGGGTCAGTGCAGCCGACACCAATAGGTCCCAATAGGGGACAGTTCTTAGGTGAATTCTCTTTGGAAGCAAGGTTTTGTAGCTTCCTTTCCATGTACTTGTTTTGTTTTTGTTTCTGTTTTAGTGGCAGAGGGGGAAATCTCTCCTTTCTAGTTTTTGGGAAATGGAAACGGTCCGGGATGAACATTCACGTTTCGAGTAATCTAGTCGCACGCCAGCCTTGTACGGAACATTTGAATCGTACCTATACAGGAAAGCAAAGTCCAGTGATCATGGTAGCAACACTAAGTTACCACTGCGACCTCAAGTGGCCCAAATCTTTTTCAATCTTCATCAGTAGGTGCCCTTTGACTACTGCGCTTTTTACGCCTTTATAGTCTGCATTGCCCATGCTTTTCGCGCCTTTATGGTCCGCATTGCCCTTATAAGTAGAAGCTAATTTGTTGGAAATGCGTCTGAGGAATGATTCCGGAGCCAATCGCGAATGTCAAATGTTTATATTTATTACCAAGGAGCTGAATCACTCGTTTTAATAAGCTGTTAGCGAAGAGCGATATTTTGAATTTGGTGTAAATGAGTATTGCCCACGTGTTACAGCCTCTTCTCTCAGCCTTCGAGAATCGAAATTTTTTGATGGACAATCGTTACCTTCCTCCTTTCAAAGATACCAGATACCGTGATCGACTGTTGACAGAGGTAGTAAAAGACGTAATTGGTGCGCCTTCCCTCTTCCAACATCTACCAGGGGGGGGGCAAAAAAGACTTTTTTCTTCCTTGACTTTCGAGGCGTTGTAAGTTACACTTTATTGAATTCTTATCGGATATTTTCCACCACCATATTAAAGAGCATATCAAATACTATTCCTGAGTTCAGCGAGATCGTTGATTTCTCCGCCACTGTAGACCACCCTATTGAACTCCGCCCGAACCAGGTAATTGAGGGGTTTGGGTCAGATGACCTGCTTGAATATTCCACCTTCCTCAGGTACTCAACGCCCCTCCATTCCAAGTAGGCAAGAGTTTTCCCAACGCCCTTTGAAATTCCATGTGGTGTCAACCTAATCCTGTAGCAGTACAAAGTTTCCAAGAAGGTGCGGGCGACGACATGTGGGGAGGATATTCTTCTCGAGTTGCTCGATGTAACCGCCAGTGCTCACTCACCTTCAGTCCGGGGCCCGCGAAGAAAATATCGGTCTCTCATTCCAGGGTAACGTCGCGGTCCGCTAACCATCAGAGTGCTGCCTGCGACTGTGGTGGAGATGATGTCCTAGACGCGGTGGCGACAGTTGTCGGCAGCTGCTGCAATCGTTGAGGTGCATCCAGATGCGGGAGTACTGTCTATCAAGGTAGCTATCCATGGGTGCACTCCATACTAGGAGTTGCAGCTGATATGGAGGTGACATGAGTTCCGAAGGTCTTCTCCAGTCAGGTTGCGGCTGGAGATGACTTCATATTTTGGTGTACATGAAGGTGATGGGCGAGCGCCAGCTCCTGCTTATAGAGGAACATCTTGGGTATCCTCCGCCCTGGTACTCGTATCCCCACGTTCTCTGTCTGGGCTGCGAAAGCACTTTGTTGATATATGAACTCGTTCGAAATGTCTTTTTGTCCCTCCCTGTATTTAGCGAGAAAGGCGCAAAGCACGGGGGAGGGGAGGCGGGGGGGGCGCCAATGGTATCCGTTTTCGTATCCGCCCGTCCACGGATTACCTGCATGTGTTTTAACATTTCAGAAGCATATCTCGTGGTAATGTCCATTCACGCGGACATACAATTCCGAGGAGTGGTTGCAAACGCGCAAGAACAGAAAGCCTTGGGAGCAGACGAAGTCGACCCATACATTAAGGCTCGAATCGGACCATTGTTCTGTATACCACTCCGTCCAATCACTGGGCTTGTTGATTAAACCTGCAAGCCACAGTCTCGACGAACTCCTTGTACGTGCGATGTGTAGTACAGTTTCTGCTGAAGATGGCGGGGCTTGTTTCCACTATCCCTGACACACCCATCATCCGCAGCGAAAAGGACCATAACTCATTTGAACTGATTTCCGCATAAACATACAGGTCGCCTTGGCAAGACAAAACTTTGAAATTTCAATTCGATACGCGGTACTGCCAGCATTAAGCTGAGAGCTCGAAAAGACATCGCCAGGGTCATGAAAACCAGATATCGTGCAATGGAAAGATCTGATCTCCAAAGGTCAGTCACTGCCAGTAATGGCAACAAGGTTTGCGCAGAACAGCCAACAAGGATTCCGGGATGCAGCTGCTGGGAGCTTTAAGGATAGACGGAATGTCGGTGTCAGAACTACTCCCCAAAGTTCCTCATGACCACCTCTCACAACTTACCTACCACTATACCAGATTCTTCCAGCTCCGGAACTAATTTTCTGAGAATATCATCAGTTATCCTCTAAAAACTGTGGTTCAGGATTCTTTTAAAACAACTACTCAAGTTCACTATTCACTATCAGAAATGATGCTTATGTAGTACGAAAAATCGTGAATGAAGGATTCGCGCAGCTCATGGCGCATTGCAAGTACCATCGGGTGGTCCACAAGCGCCCCGTAAACGAACGAGGGTGAGCTCTTTCTGGTAATTTTAGAACCGAGCAGAAAACTCTTTTATTCTAGCAGTCCTCGCACTTACCTAATGCAATGGATTAGTAGAAAGCGCCCCCTGAAACGTGGTCTTTGAGGCATTCTCACCCGTCCCTGTTAGCCGCTTAAAGGCAGGTTGGCACGAGAAAATGCCTTCAAGACGACTAGGATCAAATACACTGCAGGATATTTTTCCCGTGAGTAAGTGTCCCCTTAGAGGGCCCTATCATAGCACAAACTTTAAGTTCCAAACGGACCGCACGCCCGTCCGGCCCACAAATGGACGACGGTTCCTGACGCTCGTATTCATTCATTACTGGGCAAATTATGAAGCGAAGGGACTGGTATGAAGCGGCCGTGATGCTGGTACACATATGCAGCCGTATCTTCGGTAGCGGTGATTGGTAAGATGCCTACGGGAAACTCGTCCGAAATCGATTTTTACCGGTCAGTTGAGTAACGGAGGCGTTCTTTCGCATGATTTTAATCCGTCACTCCGTTCTTTCGCCAATTTCGCCACCTATAACAGAGCCCTACTAAGCATTTACGGCTTGATAAAGACACCATCGTCCTAACTGCCTTTTCAAGGTTGAAAGGCTATGATCATTCGACCAAATAGGCCCAACGCCAAAACTATTCGAGAGACTGTAAGATATTAGCTCCACAAAGGAAGCTGGGGCTATTAAAGCGTTCCCGAAGGCTAGTTCAGACTGCCGTGGAATATTTGAGGGGATTGGAACCAACAAACGGTATTGTTATGAGCGCACTCTCCAGTCCGGTTAGCTCAGGGAAGAAGCGCCTCGAACTGCATCATGGGAAACCCTAGTTTTCGCAAGAAGTTTCGGAAGACAGCGACACCGTTTTCAGCATTCTTGCTCAATCTGGTCTTCTAATCGCCTTTGAGACCCTTGTTGTTCAGAATCTGTCACTCACATAGATAAAATCAAAATCAATACACAAAAGGTAAGACAGGAAAGAAAAGGAAAAACATTCGCATTGTCCGAAGCAACGTACGCTCTATACATGGGTGCACCTATACCCAAGAAAGTGTTGTACATGCAAAAAATGTATTGGAGCGCAGGCTCACTTGGCAAATGAAAGCAGTATGGTGCGGCAACTGAGAATAATGGAGACGTGGTCATTTGACATCAACTGTGAGGCATAACTCCTGATGAATACTGATTATGACCTGTTGGCTCTTACGAGATTAGAGTGTGAGAGAGGTATTGCTTTGTTTGGATTTTTTTTTGTCTTTCTTTCTTCTCCATTTCAACCTCAGGCCGAAGGGAGAAAAAACGTACGCCAGATAGTCTTTCTTCATTGCACACCTTATAACTAGACGACGGAGAGGGCGTGGCTGCGTACTTTATCTAGAAAATGTGGAGGGCGTGGCTGCGTATTTTTTGCACGTGGTACCGGGTGCCTTTTGGTGAGATACCGCCCTCTGGAACACTTTTACTCAGGCCCTACCTTCCGCTGGGAAAAATTTTCAGAAAATACTAACTCTCGACCAAGTTACCTCCTCGTGTACATCCTCCCCTTCCCCTCTTCCACAGTCCCACTTACTTATCCTACTCACCGACTTCCCCCAATTCCTACACTCCTCATCAGTTCAAAAAATTCCCGCTCTCATCCCAATGGGAGCATTGAGCAAATACGACCCCCCCCCCAATGGGAATCTTTCAACGTCGAGGATAGCGCGCATAAGGCTGCGTTCATACTGTGCGACGGCGTCGGATCGATACGTATATAATCTTCGCGAACTAGTCGTCGAAAACGTCGGTTACGTCGACGTTGACGACGACGTCGCACGGTATGAACGCAGCCTAAAAGAGGAAAAACTAATTACCAATGAATTTTTTTAACGCTGGACACGATCCGCTCCACCGCGCACCAAATACGACCCCTGCTTTTGGGGATTCCCGAGGTACGAAGTGCCCTGCTTTGTGATTGTCTCTCTTTCTTCAATGCCAACATAATACTATTTGCCTCAGAATGAAATACACACAAAAATGCATCCTACATCATTTTCAAATGAAGCACTCCACTTCTTCGAGACATGAAATGCAAACTCAAGAGAAGTTCACTAAAATGATATCCACAAGTTCGAATGATCTGATAGCTGACGCTTTCAAAAGACTCACCCATTTCCGTGATGAATTGGCCTTGAAGAAGAGAAAGAGGAAGGCAATCAGTGTGCATATGAAGACGACACGAAAGTACCCAGCGCCGAATTCGTGGTGCACGTAATCCCGTCATTTTTTGGACCCGTTCCATCACCTCGCCGACGTCGCCGTTGTCGTCGTCGACCGTCCCGTCTTGTCTGAATCGTCAGAGTCAATCAGTCGTAAATGTTCCCAGTCTACACATCTATGGGTACACAATGCCACGTCATGACGACACGCATCGTCGTGGGAAGGCGAGTCACTAAACGGAACAATCGATAAGTTGTCAGCTTATCAGCCTGGTTTCTAGCACGTTACACGCCAACAATCAACAATACCGCGAGAAAACTGTGCCAAAAGGCCCGTACAAGGGGCCAGGAGAAGGGCAAAGTCGGAACAGAGGTTATCGTCGTGAGCAAAGGGTTTGGAACTGGAATGAAATGCAGATCATTAAACTTATCGACCGGCTGTGAATCATACCAGGCACGATGACTTAGGTGTGAAATGGTTGCAAGTTGTGCTACCATGAGGTTGTGGCGGCCAGTGTAGGCTAGGGGGGGGGGAATGGCGGAAAACGCAAGAGTGAAGGCGGCGCCATAAAACCTGGCAAGAACGCCTTCTGTTTATATCACGACTTGAGCAATTTCGGACGAGTTTCCCATTGGCGTCGTGCCAAGTCACTGCTACGGTAGATATTGCTGCATGTATGCTCCCATATATCCATGCATCACCTAGCCAGATCAATGCCCTTCCCTTCACATTGTACTTCGCAAATCAAGCCATAGGAGCATCAGCGTTCGGACAAATGTAGGCGGGCGGACGCGATGGGCGTCCGGGTCGGGTATGTTGCAGCTTGCTAAGGGTATCTTCATTGAAAAATGCACCACGCAGCGCCCTCTCAGGGCGGAGGCCGAAACTCAGTCGCTGCTTAGGCGGTATCCGCAAAGCGAGCTACACGGCTTGGGGATTCACCAGTGAAGTGCAGACGTATGGGGGCCAAAGGCATTTGAGGCAACTACAAAAAATAAGTTACATTTCATGGCGCCGGCCAGCCCTAGGAGGTGCCGAACCGTATACTGCGCACGTTCTGCTAAGGGAACAATCAGCGATCGGATTTTTTTCGGACCAGGTACGACCCTGCCTACCCCCACCGCCCATATGCAACCGTTGGGTATTTTTTCAACTTATAATACTGCCATGAGGAACTCATGAATTTGTTTTCTCTTTGCAGACTCATCCATAACAACCGTATATATATGGGAGGGTTTAAGAGTGCACTGAGGGTCATTGCGAATGACCAGTTCGAGTAAAAATGTACGGGAGCACCTGTCCCTTATCTTAGGATTTGGCTTTGATGAACCTGGTATTACATAAGAACCACGCCTGTCTCTATCCTTCCACTGTGCTGATTTCTTTTTTTAGACGCCTGGCATTCCACTATTATTAGCATCTGAATGCCCATGCCTGCAAAAGATCTGATGTGCCCGTCAGTTTTTCTTTCGATCAGGATCTTCGATATTCCGGATCGTGCACGTGGTCAGTGGCACCAGTTGTCGGCTTCTCCAATGAACGCAGATTGCTCGACATCACGGGTGAGCAGCGTGGCGAGAGCCGGGCACTCAAAGTGGCTCCCATGGCGAGAGCCGGGCACTCAAAGTGGCTCCCAATCGAGGAATTTCCACTAAACCAGAACTCGCTAGTTTGACAGGGGAATGTTACAGTAGGCAAAGACAACTCAAAAACAGCTGTCGCAGGCACCTACCTAGTTTCCATGCCAGAACTCCCAACGCACTCCCCCTCCCCTGACTTTTTCACTCGCGGGATCAACAATATGGTGTGAGGAGAATGTTCTTGCTTCAGAGGAAACTCAAGAAGAAAAAATATCCATAATATGCTAGGAACAATCAATACAAGGAGTGCTCAGGAACGTGTGATACTGGTCCAATCAAAAAGCATGCGTCGACGATGACGAGCCCACATTCGAAGAAAATATACGTGGCCAGCTAAATCAGCTGATTATTTCTGGATTCTATTTCCGGCGCTTTATTGCCAAGCATGCAGTCGCTCGCACCTTTTAATGAGTTTCTGTAGTTTACCTAGAGCTCACCTATAAGTGTCTCACAACTTGCAAAGAATTAACTGAGGCTAGTCGCGGCTCAGAAAAACTTTTGGTGGGAACTTTCTAATCAAGAGGCTACAAGGAGTCCCTATGCAGAGCTGCACTGATCTCGATAGC
>MU917157.1:3668-13842 GCA_036418165.1 Cooperia oncophora | reverse complement strand
AATATAGAAAACTTACAAATGTTTCAAAAGAAAATTAACCAAAACATTTTTAAAAGAAGTGTCATTAATTGGCAGAAGGCACATAACTCCACATGATTAGGGAAAGTCGTGCCATTAAAGAGAATTTGTTTCGCAAAATACGATCCCTTCAAAATTTCCTCCTCTGGTACGACACCTCGCCTCTCATCCCTTACCTTACCTACCATGTTCCTAACTTTCCCTAATTTCCTACCATTTTTTCAGAGTTTTTTTCCAAAAACTCCTCCATTTTTCCCCAAAAAATTGCCGCCATAGCTGTAGGGAGGGAGAGGGTGGGATGTGTGCTACAGCGAACTCAAACCAGGAAAACCGAGAAAAGACAAAAGAAACGAAAAACGAAAAAGAACAAAAAACATTTTTCCCCAAAGGCAGGTATTACCCTACCGGCCTGGCATGCGACGTGCCCTCACTATAACTTCAAGGTAATGAGACAGATAAGAAGAAATCTTCTCGAATACTTGTTCGAAAGTGATGGAAACAGTCTTTAGGCCTCTTACGATTAACAGTGACAATGCCTCGAAAAATCAATCAAAACAAGGTACCAGAACTATCTTATTGTTAGGTTACTTTACTTAACAGCTCGTAAAAGTCCGATCAAGTTCAAGATGAGGTGCCTAGTGAACATAGATTCCAAGCCGAATATAAATTGAAGGCATGGACTCGTTTTTCAATCACGCGCTCATCACATGTAGTTATGATAACTCTGAGCCAGAAAAAGTGCTCGAGTGAGAATACACGTTCAATTGATATGACGCCGTTCATCTTCGCTTCTACTAATGAGACCTTCACCTTTGAGCTAGGGCTGATTGAAGTCAGATGTCGAGCGCTCTAGATGGAAAGAAAAATCGCGCTGTCTGAGTGAATACAAAATTCTGTAGAATAACGCCACCAGGAGTCCAGACTCAGGTTACTCATGTAAGCCACATAAAACGGTGCAAAACTGAAACCTCTCCCAAGCGTCCCTCCAATCGACTTCTTTTAAAACTAACTGAACACGACCTGTGTCGTACGACACCTCTCAATTTGCGCACGGTAGTGCTAAACAAGGGATATATCCTTGCACGAATGTACTGTTGTCTGGCAACGACTTCTGCCCGCACGAGAATTTCTACAAATTCCACCTACCCTCAAAATCCAATCCCCTAGTACGTCCCCTCCTCTTTCCCATCCCCCAAGTTGTCCTTTTGATTAGCTTATCCAGTGGTCAAATCGAACATTCCTATCACTTTCCCATTTATTTCGACAATTTCCATCCAGAAATCTCTCACTTCTCCAGAACTGGGTCAAACCGCGGTGGAAGTGGTTTGGGCGGAGGTAGGGGTGAATATAGCATCCAATGAAACGGGGAAAAACGAAGCATTTTTAGCTACTACGAACATATTTTCTTAAAGGCAAAAAACTCCCTTAGTCCCTCCAGCGACCAAGTGCGACCCCTTTCGCGCGGAACCTCAACGTACGACGTGCCCTGAGTGGGGTTCTCCTCAGGAGAACGGGAGTTCCCCATTCGAGGAAATAACATATAACTGGATTGGCTAATGTTTGAGCCATGCCTAGCACCACTCGGTCTGAACTCTGACTAATTCTCTTAAGAATGATGGGATCTTCGCTGTACCTAGAACACTTGAGAACGACTCGGCGCCTCTGCGCCTTCTGCAACTCAAGCCCTCAAACCTCACTATCCCGTCCTTCTACCCTTCATAAGAGAAAATTCGATATGGAACCGTTAGCAGTGTTCTTCGAACAAATCCGAGGGAAAAGTCGGGTTAGCTGGAAATCTCAATGCATCCTTTTAGAATCGTCAACAATTTGGAAGGACGCTTTGAAACTGATTCCAGTTCGCGGGTGAACAACGTTCGTACATTTGCTTCGGAGAGGAATTTAATGACATGACGAGACCACTAAATTACTCGTCTACAATGCTTTCAAGTCCCTCAAAGCTCAAGACAGTTTGCCTTCGCCTGAATAAGTGATGCGAAAAATGGACAAAATTCGTTCCACAAAAGTTTATGGAAAGGGCGGGTCTTCGGAATTTCGGAACCATGAAAGGGTTAGAAGGTGAAGCGCGACTGCCCTACTGGGAAAATATTAGATCTTGATGCGTCACACTTCTGGCATCAAAATATTTACATAGTTCTTTAGTCATGGTATTAAGTATGGCTTAGGAAGAGGTGCGAAACTGCTGTCAGCTCAGTCAACCATGTGATTCAACTAAACATATGAGGACCAAAAACCAATATTGTTTATTTTTCTAACGTAAACTAACCAGCTTTACAGCCTTGTTCTAGTGTCCCATCCGACTGCAGTCTCGGTTGAATGCGGGTCACGGTTCATGCATTGAAGCTACTTGACGCTTCTAAGCCCTCAAGGAAATTCTTCAAACAGTGATGGGGTTGGTGATCACCTGAAAGTGACTGGTTCCCTCAAGCCCGTTTGAACCCATCATTGATCTTTGGACATAACTTTTGACTGTAGTTGAAGCAGTGAAACCCGCTGTGGTCTTCTGCCCTTTCTAGAGAATCTAGCCACTGGCGCTTTTCGGGCGTTCACTTGGAGACAGACCCTGCATAACAAGCTGCAACGTTGTTCAATCAGCACCTACAGTCATCATCCTTGCACTTGATAGTCAATGTCAGTGCTGGCGCGGTCGCCCGCACCCGTACTGCACCAATCGTTGAACCAGGAAGTGACATTACTGTATTATATCCTTCGTGTTACTCGTTTTCTATCACTTTTTGTCGCATACGCGTTTCAACGAAAAGGCTGAGAAGGCTTCAAACAGTGTGCACGCTCCTTCTCGCCGACACGCCCCTATCAAGTGCAAGGATGACGACTGTATGTAGAGCGTAGAAAATTTTGTAGTGGACAGTACCCACATGCGCCCCCCCTCCCTCCCCCCGTCCATGAGTATCGTCAGCTCATGAAAAACTTTTGACGAAACTTCAATGCTTTTTTGGAGGAGTGTGGACCATTGCCATGTGTGCTTTTGGAACAGCCAAGAGCAAGGACTAGATAGCGATTGATTTATACAAACTGTCTTCAATGAATGCATTTCTCATTCAATGAAGACAGCACTCCAAATCCAAGCAAATGCCCTTTGAACGACGTTTGTCTCTACGTAGAACGTCTTCTTCTCCCTAGCGTTAGTCCCGCGCCGTCGCAGGGTCCGCTGATCTTGTTAGACGTCGCCACTTGTTTCGATCCACTGCATCTTCTGCTGTGGCTTCACTTCAGTGAGGTCCCTCTTGATGACGTCCCTCCATCTTTTCTTTGGGGCTCCTCGTGGTCGCTTGCCCTCTACCTCGAGTTCCAATGCCTTCCTTATTGGGTGGTCTTCAGGCCTCCTCAGTACATGACCGTACCATCGCAGTCGCTGCTCTCGTGCCTTCAGCTGGATAGGAGCCGTCTGTGTGACTGCTCTGACGTCCTCGTTTCTGACTCTGTCGAGTCGTGTCCAGCCGCAGGCCCATCTCAGCATCCTCATTTCAGCTGAGTGGAGCTGCCTTTCATGGTTCTTGCAGATAGGCCAGCACTCGCTGCCGTAGAGCATTGTAGGCCTTATCACAGCCCGGTACACCTTGCCCTTGAGCGTTCTCGAGCACCGCCGGTCGCACAGGATGCCAGTGGACTCCCTCCATTTCATCCAGGCTGCGTTGATTCGGGCCATCACCGCCTGGTCCACGCTGCCATCAGCTGCTAGGTTGCTCCCCAGGTACTGGAAATCCTCGACCCTTTCGATGCTCTCGCCATGGCGATCTACGATGACTTCGGCGCACTCTTCGGAGCTTAGGAACTTGGTCTTCTTTACGTTCAGCCGGAGTCCATTCGCAGCGAGCACATCCTGCCACCGCTGCACTTTGTCCTGAAGTTCCTCCCTGCTGTCCGCTATCAGGGCGATGTCGTCAGCATAGAGGATGGTTTTCAGTGGTCCCTCCATGAGTTCTTTTGCCATGACACTAGATTAGGAGGAAGAGGAACGGGCTGAGGGCTGACCCTTGTACCCCAACCGTAATGTTTACCTCCTCTGTCAAGCCGTGAGGGGTGCGTACAGCTGCTCTAGCCCCATCGTACATGTCCTCACTATGGAGATGCAAGGTTGTTCGAACGTTACTTCTCTGCAGCGCTCTCCAGAGATACCATGGCCTTGGCCATGCGGTCGAATCCTTCTCAACGTCCATATAGGTAAAGTAGAGAGGTCGCGTTCTCTCCGGATACTATCATCCATCAGCTTGTCTGCGATGAAGATGCATCGACGTAGTGGTGGACCTCTCCAGGGCATGAAGCCACTGTTCCGCTGTTCCTCCAGCCTAGTGTGACCAAGCCTCTTACAGCTTCATGGTATGCTGGAGTCAGCTTATCCCTCGTATTGGACACTCCGTCGCGTGCGTCCCCTTTCCTCTGCTAAACCCTCTGATCCCTACTCCACAACTCAGCTCACCACCACGTGAAGATGCGGAACGATTGTGGCTGCTTCCTCCCCACCTACGCAGTTGGCATCTTCCTTCAGTGTACGTTGTTTAGGAACTCCTGAGCCAACTCAACCCCGCTGCTCTCAAGGGCCTTCCATGCCTCTATCGGTACCCCGTCTGGACCCACTGCTTTCCCAGCTTTCATTCTCCCTAGCTCCCGGCGAACTTCATCCTTCGTCCAGGGAGTGATGGGACCTGCCGTCGCCTCTATCTGTGGGCTATCCTTGCGAGGGAATTCTTCGTTCAGAAGTCCTCGAAGTATTCTTCCCACCTCTTCCTGACTTCGGCTGGTTTCCTGAGAATGGCCCCGTTGCTGCTCTTCACTGTCTTTACGACCCTGATGTCCTGAGCTGCGCGATGCCGAGCTTTAGCCAGGCGGAAGACGAACTTGTCCCTTCTCTGCCTTCCAGCTTGTCGTACAGGGCGTCCATTTCCGTATTCTTGGCCTTAGCAACGGCCGCCTTAGCGAGTCGCTTGCAGCTCTTGTAGGCAGCGTAGTCTTCTGGGCTCCGTGTCTTTTGCCAGCGTTTGTAGGCTTCCTTCTTCTGCTTGACGATCCTCTGGACTTCCTCGTTCCAGAACCAGGCTGCCTTGTCTCCTCTGATACCACCTCGCGTCTCTCCCAGGACCTCCCTTGCACACTGTAGGATGACCTCTGCTGCGTAGGTCCAGGTGTCCTGGACTGGCCCATGTGGGTCTGGGAGCCCAGCCTCCAGTATTCTTCGGCCGAGGCTATCCTTTTCTACCCTGCCCATTTTCCACCACCGAATTCTTCGCTCTGCTCTGACCCTTGTCTTCTTGGGGAGGTCTATGGCGATGTCTGCCAGGAGAGGCCTGTGCTGAGGGCCCAGCTCTTCCCCAGGCAGTACCTTGATATCCTTGATGGTTTTGAGAGACGATCTTCTACCAGGACATGGTCGATTTCCGTTTGTCTCCCTCCACTGCTGTAGGTTACCTTTTGCGTCCTCCTCTTTCGCAAGAAGGTGCTGCTAGATTGCTAGTCGTGCTGTGCTAGCGTCAAGATTCGTCCTCCACTCAGCGTTCTGTCCTCCTACTTCCTTGTGCTCGTGCACCCTTCTGGACGCCTTACTGTCCCCTCCCCACACCATGGCTCATTCAGATCTCCAGCCTATGGTTGAGATAGTCCTCCTTCGAACGGATGGTACTGTCCTAGTACCCCTCCTTCGTGTCCATTCTCACTCCCATGATCCGGTCACTGATCCTGTTCACAGTGGAGACGCAGTCCTTGAGGGATTCTGCCACCGCTATGGCCACACTCCGTCGCCGTTGGTGTCTGCTCCATTGTAGAAGAGTTTGACGCCTTCTCCAATCTCGCGGGCCTTCGCACCCTTCCATCGCGTTTCCTGCAGGCATAGGACTTGGATATTCCTGCGTCTCATGAGGTCGGCAACCTCACGAGACTTCCCGGTAAGCGACCCCACGTTAGGGTCCCAATTCGAACTAGCTTCTTTGGCCGAGGTCGTTCACCCCTCGGTAGCCCTCGCATACTGACCACAGAACTCGGGCGAGGGTTCTGCGCGCCACTTCCGGGTGACGTCCTAGCTTTTACACTGATTCTATTGCGACTTGTCATGGTTGTTGTGACGGGTTCCTCCATCAGCCGGCCTGTCAACCTGGGCCTGACGCTGGTATCGTCCCCATTTTTGCAATTTTTGCAAGGCAGGTTTGTGCCTCGGCAGGGATCGAACTCGTGGCTCAGAGTGAGATTATGAGTCTACACTCTTAACCACTCGGCTATCCCTGCCCTCTCCTACGGATAGAAGTCACTTATCGAACGACAAGTGACAGGCTATTTCAGAGCCGTTCTATGGAAGTACCACCAGGAGCTAATTCAGAGGAATGCCACGTGTGGCTCCAACCACGTCGTGATGAGATTATTTTGTGAAGCATACGGCGAATGATAGATTTCATCTAAACCGTTCTGGACATATGAGAACTAACGACTGCAACGGCGGATTATAAGCAACATGCGCCGCTCACCTATTCAATACACTCCTTACCACCACACCAGTCGGAATGGACCGCGCTCTCGCCTGGTCATCCTGCTCGCATTTGTTAAAGTGACTCTCCCCCTTCAACAATTTCCAAAAACAGTAGGAGAGCTCATATGTATCGGCGGCGTGCCGGCCATATTGCCCGCAAGATGTTTTTTTTTTTCGAACATGCCACTATCTGTACCGTTCATTCACCGTATACGCCCACCTCTATGGCAGCTCTCTAATATTCTTTTCGAAGCCTGCCTATCCTGCAGATTCTTGAGAACGCGTTGATGTGTTTGGAAGTTGAAGCCGTGAAGCAGTATGTTCGTGCTGTTCGGCTGCTTCCAGCTGTTTAGCGTAGCTACGCACAGCCTATCAAATTATCAGAGCGAAGCCAGGAATATTTAGAAGAAGTGATAGTTCGCCAATTTGCAGAGGAGGTATTTAGTACTTTGACCGAAGCTTCGTCCAGTCTAATAGGAAACTCTGATTCAAGCCACGTTCACAGCAGGCGTGCCTCCCACAACCGTCACCTATTCATTCTCTACCGTTTCCCACATTTTTCACTCTCCGGGCCATTTTGGAACAGAATTACGATTTTTTTGAAAATTCTGCAGCAAGCACCGGTCACCCGTAGCAGCCCCGCCCATAATGAATTTGCCTCCCTCTTTTCGTCCGCCAACTGACTGCCTATCGTTTCCCACATTTTTCACTCTCCGGGCCCTTTTGCAACCGATTTAAAAATTTTCGAAAGTTTTGTGGCATTTGTGGCACCGCCCACCTGTAGAACGCCCCGCCCATAATGGGTGTGTCTCACTCATTTCGTCCGCCAACCGATTGCCTATCGTTTGCCACTTTTTCCACTCTCCGGGCTCTTTTGGAACCAACTACGAATTTTTGAAATATGTAGCTCACAACTGTGCGCACGCCCCGCCCACAGTGGGCGGGGCTTAGCTCAGTTCATGTGTGTCCGTACATCTTGGCCCATGCCCTACCCAACCCACCCTTGACCCGCCCCCTCCAACTGGCTCTTCAGGTGATTCCGAATTTCCGGACAGACAGACAGACAGACAGACAGACAGACAGACAGACAGACAGACAGACAGACAGACAGACAGACAGACAGACAGACACACACACAGACGTTGCCGTTTATATATAGTAGGATAACTGGATCTCGAAATAGCAGCGGAATGATCTGATAGAGGTTTTCAAAAATGTCACAAAGTTCTGGGATAACCTGATACTATGTTCGCCGCTAACCCGGCACGCTTTGCCGTTGGGAACAACTTTTGCTAAATGCGACCCCTCCCCCTCAAAGAATCCTCCTCCGGTACGACACCCTCTCCCATACCCCATCTTACCCATCATCTTTTCAAATGTTCCCACTTTCCTACCACGTTTTCCGGAGTTCTACCCAAAAAAAACTGCCATCGAGAGGGAGGGGGAGGATAAATGGCAAACGTCGAGAAAACAGGAAAAGCCAACAAGCAAAAACTACAGCATACTTAAACGCGAATACGTCTCCTCCCCCTCCTCCACCCTCCAGCGACCAAATGCGAGGCCGTCGCTTAGGTGAGGGCAGCCTACGACGTTTCCCGGCCGCAAAGGGTCTGCATCGAAGTTCTCTCATGGTCCCCCCCCCCCCTCCCGTTACGGTTACAGTTACATTTGTCTGTAGAGAAACTGCCTGCCAGAATTTCGGAGATTTTCGATAAGCACTGAAATGTAAAAAAAACATCATATGAGAGTAGATACTTAGGATTTATTCCTCTGCTAGAAAAAGGACTAGGAGTTGACGCCCGTTAATCGTTTTTCCTTCATTCATGCGCACAAAGGTCAAAACCAACTCGATAGAATCTTCAGCCAGTGCATTTAGAGATCTTCGAGGTAAAGGAGAGGGATACGGAGAACTTTATGAGTTTCCTAAAAAACTGAAGGTCAGACCAGAATAGACTGGGACCACCTGTTTTACTCATAACTCGGAGCCCTTGTTAATACCCAACACAATTTATTTCTACTTGAGCTCGACACTTGCTGACAGAGCTCAGTTAAGGCTATTGTCAACAAGAGAACAAAGTTGATCTGGATAACACCTATGGTAGAGCCTTACCAGTTCTATTCACCCGCTCGAATCCCACAGTAGGATATGGCCCTTTCGAGCAGCGCCAGAGGTACTCTTCTCAGCGTAAAAAACCAAGGACATAGATCTACCAGAATGACGCACATTTTCCCTTCCTTTTCCGCATGAAAATGTGGCAAATGATGACGAATGGCTGAAATCATGAGCATGTTTGCCATGATTCACCATGGATATTGCACTTCTAGTGCAACTAAATAGTCTATGAAGTATGAAGCCATAGGACGCACTTGAGTCGACTGCGACTTTAGGGCTTAATGTCCCTGGTTATCAGAACTCAGCGAATGTAAGCAAAAAACAAGCATTAGTGAGAGCAAAGAAAGCCTGCGAAAAAGCACTAGGCTCTGAGTTGTGGAGCTTACGACGAAAAGTACTGGCGTTCGATCCAGAGGCCGGGCGGCGAGGATACGATAGAGCAGAGAATCGAGCAAAACCAGACATTTACATACGCGACAATCATGCTTATTTCAGGGAAGAATGGCACCCGCTGAGATGGCAGCCGCCGGGAAATGAGTACCTAGCGCCCTCGTTGAAGAGAAAAATCATAAACTCCTCAAGAGCAGAAGAACACGAAGCGTAGTTCGGCTTGGGAGGGTAGGGGTCATTTTGCACAGTGGCTACTTTCCATTGACTTGTAGAGCAAAAAAAGTAGAGATACGGGGAAGCTCGCGGAGCTATGTGGAACCTCGTTGAGCCTTGAAGTTATACCACAAAATTTAAGATGACCACTTGTCAAATCTTATAAGGAATGTCAGAACGTCATTCAAATTTTGTGAAGCAACCAACAGGTCCATGGGAACTAGCGCAAGTGCAAAGAGTCCACCCTCCTCCCCTAAGCCGAAGTTCGCCAAGACGAAATAGGAAGAGTCCAAGCAGAACTTCGCCAAGATCAAATAGGAAGGACAAATTTCGGAGGAAAATGGATTGACTTATGGTTAGAGAAAGATTGACATTGAAAAAGGTTAGACCTAGAAGTATTTTTGAAACTAGCAGATATCCATTTTTAGAAAGTTTACCAAGGAACTATGGGGAAAATGCCCGTGAATAGTGAAACTATCACATAGCTAATAAATATTCTCATTCTATCGTGGAATGAAGTCAAATGACCATTTCCCATATAATCGAGGATAATAGCCGCTGCCTTCAAAATGACCTTCCAAAGACATAATGGATTGAACTTGCTCTTGAACTTTCGCTGCCTACCATAATCTACGAGTAAGTGAAGATCGTCTGAACGATAAAGTTTTCAAGATTCCCTTCTTCACCACCTTGGCGGAATGAAGAAGACAAAAGAAAGCAAGAAAGAAAAAAGAAAGACGGCCACCGCTCGGCTCTGGGGAGGGAACATTTTGCACTTTCGCTTCTTCCCATTGTCGTTCCAGCCAATCAGAAAAGAATTCGAGAAATCTTGTGAAGCCATGTAGTCATACCCGCCCAGAGAAGGTGGAAACTACTTGAAAAGCATTCACGGCGACAAGAAGAAGCGAAAGTGCAAAATGCCCCCCCCAAACCGAATTGTGGCAAACGAC
>MU917156.1:0-12469 GCA_036418165.1 Cooperia oncophora | reverse complement strand
TTGGTTGACCCCACTCACCTCTTGACGACTTGAATCATATGATATATCACACGATGAAGCAATGGTGACCACACCAGGTACAGTCGTGTGCCGGATGAAATCGTCACATTACGGACAGACGTGACCAAGGTCTCGATGGAAACACACAGCATGTTTGTCTCGCCGCACTAAAAAGGAGTAGGGCTCGTAATTAGGTCTGTCAACAAAAAGGAGACGAGCTCACCAACTGCGGTTCCTTTGCGATCTTCTCACCAAAAGCGGTACGTCGCCGGTTCTTGCGTCTGAAAGCAGGATAGCGCTACTTGCCGCAACAAATCAACCTTTTCTTGATAAGCGTACTTACGCATCATTCTCCGACTGATTCCAACAACGCCAAGGCGGACCATCTTCCTCCTTTAACAGAGGTGGAACGCATTTCTTCACATTGTAGAGTAACGGAAGATCAACGAAGGTGTCACTTATAACACCCGACTGAAAACCACGTAAAACAGATCAGGCGGAACATAATAAGTTCAACAATTTCGAAGTACCACTAATCGAGTTTTCTGTGCGGAAACCACTAAATCGCACGAAGAAGTGCTCTCTGCTGCTAGTTCATCGCATAACCAAGCAAGATACGACGTTTCTTTCGCCAAAGAAAAAATGGCTGCCCTTAAAGTACACTTCTAGAAATGTGAACCGATCAGGAGAGAATTAGGTTAATGTTGGGGCGCAGTTCGGCGACGGGGGGGGGCATTTTGCGTTTTTGCTACTTCCATCGACGTGTCGAGCCATCTAGAGAGCTATTTCATGAGCTTACAAGAGTTGACAGGTTTTACCATGGTGGCTCGACGAGCTTGCTCAGCTTCACAAGAGTTCACAGGTTTCACCAGAGTGAGACTTGTAAACTGGAACCAGTGAAGCAGCGAAAGTGCAAATGCTCCCAACCCCCTCCCCCCCTCCACCCTCCGTCGCCAAACAACGCCACTGGCCAAGAAAGCTGGAATACCTCTTCAACTGCAGCCGAATGTTTGAGGTACGCCTGGTAACGGACACCGTAGTTGCACTAGCGCGTTTTGAAGAAAACACGCTTGCTAGCTTTTTTAACTAAACAAAAAAATGGAACTAGGTTACGCTAAGAACGTCTGAGAACAAGAAAAAGTACTTGGTTGGCCAGTTTGTCGCTCCATTCGATCTTACAGTCGTCAATCCCAACAAGCAAGTCTGGTTCATTCAGATTTTGTTGAACAAGCGCAGCCCCGATGTAAACCTGTAAAAATTACTAAAATATAGAAATACCTAGTCCCTTTTGAAATAGAAAGTACCTAATTTACTAATGGTTCCATCAACACTTACCGACTGTCCCCACTGATGCCTTTCGAATGTCGCATCTATTAACTGGATGCTAGGACCCGCAATACAAAGACAATCCACTCCTACTTCTAGCAAATGTTCTTCCTATAACAACTGGGAAATCGACACTGATTAGCTATAACATAAACAGTAACCATGACAGAAAGTAGCGAAGTCGAAAATGAAAGCGGAGAAAATTTCAGTCCATAGTTCGGAATTTGGCTCCGTCAAAATGCCGACGGCGACGGAAGGAGCCATACTACCAAGAAAATTTTCCGAGACGTGATTTTTCCCGTTCTACGTCGCTGAGTACCTTCTCCCTCACGATGTACCTTTCTGGGAAAAAAGTGGAAAAAATTTGAGGAAAATTGGTGGGAAGTTCGCAAAATTTGCAGAGATAACAGGATAGGATGGGATATTGCGGGGAAGCGTAAGCAATCCAAGGTGGGAAGATCTTGCTATTCGAGTCATGTTTTGGGGAGCTTCCGCTGAGCATAGGGAGAGCAACTCCTGCGCTACTTCGCTTCTTTTCTGACTAACAACATAAACGAGGATTTCTGTTGCCCGACTACACAAAAAGAAACCGAATCGAAGTGTTTAACTGAACTTACTTTCGTAATACTTAAAAACTGTACAGATAAAGTTGACTGGAATGCATCGGCATCTACGAGATCACAGAAAATTGACGCTACTTCTACAGAAAATGTGACTGGAATGCGTGGTGGAGTAGAAGGAGCAACAGGTGTTGACTGTCCCTGAACATGTTCGCTCTCGAATAAAATCACCATTTTTTTGACTATTCATCCGCTTCTCTCTTGGTGTAGCCTCGGCATAGTTGGCTACGTTGTTTATACAGCTGTGCCACTCGTCATCGAAGCTGCTAAGGTTAATTGGGCGCTTGATGAGATAGTGTTCATCTACTGGCCTCGAAACACCGTTTAGGCCGCTATAGAGAACAACCACGTGGAAACGTTAGGCTTTCGAATGAAATTTTCTACCTTGATCGAGGGGCACAGCTGTATAAACAAAGCAAACTGCTTTCCGAGTATTGTCAAAGTAGAATCAGATAAGGAACAAAAAACGTACCACAGCTTTTCTTATTACTGGAAGAACAGAGTCAACATGAACTTTCCACCACGCTACATCCTGCATAGAGAGGGATGTTTGAACACTATCCGAAATGACTTGCACACCAACTCCGGCGGCTCGTTTCTTGAAAACGAATATGTTCTCGTAATTTCTCATCACTTATCGGATATGTCCACCCAAAAAATTTCGGTGCTAGTTTATTTTAGCACCGGCACTGTTCAGGTGAAACCAGCACTCTCGGGGATTCTAGAAGGTGGACTTCACATATTATTACTAGTTTATCTGGCGGTCTAAGCCACTTATTGAAATGTTGCACGGTGAAACATCGAAAGGCAGAACTAGTCGGCGTAGAAAGTTAGAGAGGCAAGCTGTTACAAACCTCATGTGACAGAACGAGAAGGCTTGTTCTGAGAGCCAGTCGTTGACGCTGATCCTCAATTGATAATCCCACAACCCGTGTTTGAGTTTTACCACTGTCTTTTGTAACCGACAATCCTCGCAACGCTATAGTTAACATTCGACTGAAAAAGGACTTATTTTCCAGGAAAACTTTAATGCCGTTCATTTCCGGCAAAGGATAGTAAGTAAAACAGTTTTGAAGTTTCTCATGAATACTGTTGCTTGAGTAAGTAGCTTGGACCGCCAATATACTGGGACTGCCTCCCCACAATATGGAGAATTGAAGGAATCGCGGGCGTGGAAACAGGAAATCATGCATGTTGAATTGTAAAATCTGTGTCCCTGGAGAAAGAGAGAAGAGAAGGAATGACCACGGGAAAAGAATCAGAAACCGTATCGACTTACTCTTCTGTCCTGCCAGTATATATAGTTCCCATGAAACTCATCATGGGTGGAAGTCAAACCGAGGCTCACTCCAGTTTTGTGATTATTCCTATTATCGGTGAGCTGAGGAACGCTCATTACAGTCTTCAATAAAAGAATTATACGTGATTACATTCTTCTGGCTTTAGAAGCAGCGAGTGGTTATGGCGTGGCACACGTTACGGGCGGTCTGGTCGTCAAATCGGTATCGGCTCGCTGGGCTAGGCCAAGCCATAGCCTTCGGCTAGCAAGACGGTAAATCTGTACCAGGTTCATCTGGGGGGGGGGGGGAGGAGGAATATTAGTAACACAAACTTTACGTCGGATGGGCGTCGCAAGTCATTTCAGTCCCGTTTACGCAGCCTGTATCGCCATTGCAGTATATCAATTCAGCCATGCTTTTTGAATGAAAGCCATTAGGTTGGCGGGAAAGTCCTGTCACATTTTTTCAAATTAGACTTTCTTTTTACAGAGAGGCGTACAAGATCAAAATTATACAGCAATGTTATTGAGAGATCCTTGCCAGTTTTTGGACAGTTCGTGGGATGCCATTCGCGGTAACAATGCATCCTGGTGCACTTCATGCAGATTGGACATCATCTTAACTTTGACTTGGGCTCAAGTCGTGGAGGTTTTCTCGGCTGTATAACGGTTGAATACGGGAGGCGACTAGCAGTCAGAAAGAGCAATGTCTGGACTACACCGGTGCAAGGGGAGAGCCACCCAGCTCTATTGAAGCTACGGCTCGAACTTTTTCTTTGGACGGGTGTGCTGCACCAAACACTTGGAAGACCGGACTGTCGGCCGGATGGATTTTCCCGCCCTCTGCTTACGATTCACTTCAGATCTTCTGTAACGGATTGCGTACGGAATTGATCGAGGAGGCAGCTTCTTCATCCAGTAGTTTCCCGACCCACCGCTATCTAGAGCTGAATTTACAGGTACTCCCGAACCTCACTTCGTCATTCGAACCGTAGGCTCCCGCTCTGAAGAGCTAGCGTCGTGGAAGATTCCTGATGACTGCATTCCATTCTACCTTGTGGCCGGGGGCACAGCTCCATTACGACGTCGACAGCTGCCATGCTGGCGCCAGGGTGGTAGAAGAAATAGTTTAAGGAAGCGCTTGAAGGGGTCGGTGCTGAAGGTAGCGGATAACATTCTTGTCCATAATGCAGAATAAGGATGAGCAGGAGCCGAGCCAGTGACACTAATAAGATCGTCCTTAAATGTATAAATGCCACCGCTTAGCCCTCCTCAGTAAATACGGCGAAATACTTTAGAGTTAAAAAAGTATGACAAAACTTTCCCGCCAACTTAATAGAATGCGCGACGCATCTTCAAAAAGGTTGATTAACGGCAAGGACTTTACCCTCATCCTTTTTATCTTCTCGGTTTCACAGACCACCGGATCAAATCTTGTTCAGGTATGTAATGACAGCTCTTGTACTCCAAACTTTTAATGATAAGGTTTAACGGCATTCTGAGACCACCGGACAATCCACAAGCACATTTCCCGTGGTGCAAAAGTTATTACTTGGAATTAGGGAAAAATCCAGATCACAGGACTCGCGTCAAAAATCCATATAGGAGGGACATTCTGAGACCAAAGCTAATTTCGAATTACTATACAATCCGCATTCAAATGAAAACAGCATGATGGATATCTTCAGTTGACCAACCTTTCTCCACTTGATATACTATGATATTTCAACAGGCAGTTGTTAGTCTCAATGCATAAATCCGAAAGATGCTCGATAGAAAAAAGCTCTTTGCCACTTGGAACCCCTGATGGGTTTTCAAAAGCATTTTCAGGCAGTTTGAAAGAGTCCACATGCTCGTCAAGTTCATCAAATACGCCTGAAGATCATTCTTGTCAAAAAGTAGCTCATGATTTTCAAAAATGAGCAATTTGTACTTAAGAAATCCGAAAAAAGTAGTAGTTTTGCAGGCTTACCGCTCGATAATTCAACCGTAGGATCTGTGACATGAAAGCTAATAGTTTTAAGACGACCTCCCGCAATATCAATAGAAAGTCTGAACTGAAGACCGAGATCAAAAAGTGAGTGGTCAGGCGTAGGCGGTCGACGGATGGCTTTCGCTCGCGTCATCATGCACGATGTCTCTAGCTGCCAGCTGCAAACGAGTAGTGTGATAAGGGAGTGAATCGGTGAGACTCTATGAAAAGAGCATACCCATCACGACTTCTAAACGTTTCCACAAGCAGCTCATCAATGGTAACATGAAATATACATCCGGGGAGTGCATCAAAAAGGACCAAGTGTCCTCGAGTAACGTACAAGCCACAGTACTGAAAATAGAAGTTGAACAAAAATACTAGAAAAAAACTTGTAATGCTAGGTACTCTCAACAGGAGAAAACTATAAAGCCAACCTGTATTAGCTGAGTGACTCGCGAGAACAGTGAATGTTTAGAACTGGAGCGCCGGATGGGCGCACCATTTCTTCTAGGAGACGCTTGCGCGAGTAATCGAGCATCTCCTTCTACCTTCACATTGGATAACGATAACAGGAGAGGTTTGCTGGAATAGGGCACTTTCTTCTATCAGCGAGTAGAGTTTGAAGTATAAAGACAACTGAGATTAATGAAGCTGAGAAAGAGACGAAAAAAAAAATTAAAACAGTCTCCACGATCACGCCATATACAGGGGCCCTTCCTTGTACGAGTAGTCTCGTCCTCAGTCTTGAAAATGGTCCCACATGTCGAAGAGCTTTATAGAAAGGACGAAGAGTGGCTGCGGCCTCTATGGAGTGGCGGTTTGTCGCCTATTCTATTTGCCATCTCGCCATCAAAACTAGAAAGTATTTATCGGGACGAATTTGTTCTTTACTGCGCAAATCTCTCGAAAAAGGCATTGACAGGATTTTTTGCTTTTGGAGAGCTGGAAAATTCGTGTTCTGGGGTGAGGTTTGACTTCCTGAACAATAATGTCACTTCGACTAGGCACGAAACGTCAGTTGATGGCGGCGGCCAAGGGTCGGGAGCAAAATACTTTAAATCGCATATTTAGCGTGAAAATTTTTGTATGTCAGGGGCGATGCTGACTCTTGAACGAATATCACATGTCGCGTGCACGTGAGTGCTCGGCCGGTCGGCCGCGCGCGCTACAGGAGTGGGTAAAAGCAGCCCACATCACCGGCGCCTGGCGCGGGCGCCAGGAGGTTTCGGGCTAAGTGAATGTCATATTCGTATTCAGGAGGTCAAAATACCCCAGGAGACAACATTTGAGCCAAATCTGTCCAGAGAAAAAAGTCGGTCAGAAACTGGCTCAATTCCGGATGGTTGGGGCAGTAAAGGGTAAATAGTGCCCTGTTTTCTTTCCCGACTTCAGTTTTCACACCGCGTACCCAACCGCAGACCCTGCGACGGCGCGGGACTAACGCTAGGGAGAAGAAGAAGAAGAGTTTTCACACCGCGTATTCCGTTTTTTCTTCACCGTCAAGTAGTATTTAGCTCTAGGTGACGCGAAGAAACGAGTTCTGATCCAGAGGCGGCAGGATATAGCTTTGCTAGTACAAAACATGCAAGTCCCGGACAACTCGTACAGCGAGGTCCCCAAGGTGTTCTCCATAATTTTTTTGTTGCTTTTTTCCTCCCTGGAGAGTCACTTGGCGACTACAGGTTCGTTATTGAACGCCACTATCCAGATATGGAAAGCATAGCACGCTCGCAACAGGAAAAATTAAGTAAAGTTAACAAGATACATTTTCACAAAAGCAAATACGACCCCTTCCCAGCGACCGAATACGATCCCATTCGCTGGGGATTCCTCGTACGATCTGCCTCGAGTCAGGTCCATTTATGCTGACTATAGCGCACCTATGCGTCATAATAAACCAATACCCACCTGACTAGAACAGAGAAAAGTTGAAGTTGGCACACATCAACATAGACGTTAAGTCCACTTGGTAATCGAATTCGCACATCGCTTAGCCTCCACCAACCAACACTACCAATTTCTAATGGACATCGAATAACCACTGACAGGAACCATGAAAGGCAGAGACCCAAATACCTGAACTTCATAAGCTTGAACCTATCAAACCTGCGAATAATTGAGCTGAACTCACCGTATCAACACCCATACGAAAACTGAAAATGCTACAAAATATAAAAGCATGGCTCATGGTGCCTTCAGCATTTGCTTTTCTGTAAAGTTTATCGAATATAGTTGTTCTCCACACCAGAATTAGAATCAGCGGTACTTGCACGATACCAGAATCGCTTTTGTTGATAGCAACGAAACAAGAAATTGATGTTTTTATGGCACTGTGTTACAATTTATACAACAGCTGTACGGAATTCATACATATTTACAAATTACATCGAATATGAGGAATGAGGAAAATCGAAAACAATTATTGGATCATATAGCGTCAAGAGGAGCGAATGCACAACAAGGCTATAGGCAAAATTCAGGCCTAACGAATAAAAAAAATCACATATTTTCAATGAAGAGGGATGCAAGTGAAATGCAAAACTGCAAATAAGCACATCTATCATGTACCCTGCACAAATTTTTTCCAGGGAAGAGAAATCTTACGTCTTCACAAGTTCAACACAGATTAAAACAAAACATGTGAGTTGAAAGAACACTATTCCAGTTTCATAACCCTAGAAACAATTGATTAGTTCAATAATCCTAGAAAACTATTCCACCTTGCTTACTCATGCTCAGGTTATGCTTCAACTAGAACCAATGCAACTCGGTTGCTCGACACATATTGCCCGTTCTACAAAATAAAAACGCTGTTTTGGAAATGATTATAATCATGATATCTTAACAGCTTTTTCTCCTACATTCGTTATGCAAAATTACAGAGAATGTTTTGCAAAGAATCTATTTGTGTGGGGGGGGCGGCGATGGAGGAGGAAGGTAGATGAAACGCACCGAAAAGGAAAGGAAATCATAACGGAAAAAGCTCCACATCCGATATCTCTCATACCGGAACAAGTACTAAGAAAGCTTTGTAATAGACTTTCTCAGGCGAAATATAATCGCTCAAAACGTATTTATAATGTGAAAATATGGCGCGCATTTCATACCTTGCTACACTAACATCATAAGAATGCTGCACATTTTTCTGACAGAGGAGGAAAAAAAGAGGAAAACGTATAGACCAAGTGTAGCGCTAGCTTACTGATAAAATCGGGATATTCAAGTGTTTGGTGGTAAATAAGCGTACGATTAAAAGACGGATCTGATTAATCTGACTCACTTCAAGATTGGATGCTGATTGATCGACTCTTTCAGTCTTCCTTTCTCTCAATCAGGGCACGTCGTCGTTAGGATCCCCAGCGAGGAGTGGTTGTATTCGGTAGTTGGAGGGAGGGAGTCGTACACCATTTCCTCTGTCTCAGGTGTGCTATTTCCCTCCCCCCCACCTCACACGGGCAAGTTTTTGGGGAGAAAAACTGAAGAGAAATTCGGGAGAAAAACTCCGGAAAAGTGGTAGGGAGTAGGGAAAAATCAGGAAGATGGAGGATGCTGAGAGGTTCCCAACGACAGGACGTGCCCTGCCCACAACTTGTAATTGCGGAACCAACCGATTCCTCTGTGGTTTTTTGTGGTCATGCTCTTCTATTCCCCGATTCTCCAGAACGATACTACACACTCGCTTGCGTATTCTCCAGCGCTTCAAAGTCGCAAAGTATGAACGCGACGTAGAACACGGGATTTGGGTAGATGCCTACCACGGTACCGATATAATAAGTAAAGGCAAAACACGAAGGAATGAAAAACGGGGAACGGCATACGTTTACGGTCGTGATATGAGCACCGATTACAGCATGAAGTGAAAAGAGCAGCCGGTTTCGTAAGGGAGACATAAATATAATACAATACTTGCACGTAACATAAAGCAATAACAACTTGAAAACCTGAGATTAATCAGCTTCAGGAAAAAGGATCATGAAGCCTGCAATAAGAGACACGCCAAGAAATAAACAAAAAAGTTTGGAAAGTCGATTACCAGCCTTCCGCAACTCATGTGGAAGGACCTCAAAAGTAGTTATGTAGAGGAACGTGCCACATGCGATTCCTAGACGAAGAAAGTTCCAATGAAACTCGAGGTTCTGATGATGAATTACTAGTCGAAAATGAAAACTAGTTCTTCATGACAAACCTTGAAGTATGGTGGAGACTAGAGCAGCTGTTGATCGATCACCACCGGAAATCAGTGACATGATTTCCATTCCACCTAACCCGCCGATTAGTACCTAAACATGTTTGCTAGGAGCACTATGCTCAAACTGAAAAATAAACAACATTCCTAACCTTACTTCGTAAACAAAACTCATAAACTGATTATAAGCCTGCGGAGAAGTTTTTGCCAATACGACCTCCCCCACTACCTTCTCAGATATCAAATCTCCTAGTTCGACCTGCCCCACGTCCATCGAGCGTGAAGGAAGGGGTGATAGCGCAGGAACCTCCTCAACTATTAAAACTAATGAAATTGCAGCGCCTTGCCGTCGACCACAGAGGTGATGCAAAACAACCAATCAAAAACAGAGCGCGTCCTGCCTGGCGGCTGGGGAAAACTTTTGCAAAATACTACCCACCCCTTCCCCGTCCCCACCAACCCATCTCCCTGAATTTTCCCAACTCCCTACTTTTTCCGGGGTTTTTCCCAAAAATTCTCTACTTTCTGCACAAACACCTGTCGTCGAGAGGGAGAGGAGGGAGAAGGCAGGATGGAGGAGAGCAATGCAGGAGCAGAGGAGGAGGAGGAATATAGAATGCTTTAACCAGAAAAAAAAACACGAAAAGTCAAGAGCAGAAACTATTTTTCTCAGAAACGAATACAACTTTCCTCTCTCAGCGGATAAATATTGACCCTGCCCTCCGATCACCCGCTAGGATAATCCCCAACTTTCGACGAGCCTTCGATTTTGAGAGATTCTGAAGAGCATTCTCTCCCATAAATACAACTGACACAACTGCTCTCCCATGTGGATTCCACAACCAAATGCAAACTGCTCCATTCCAAGGAAAGCATAACTGCACTCACCTGTATACTGAACAAACACGCACAAAGTGCAACCCAAGGGGTACGCATGCCACTTTGCACAAGGCGGACGCCTAGGCTAAATCCAATTATACATTTGTGCAGGATAAGGGCCGCAAAAACCTGGAAGTTAGTAGTTTTCCTCAGAAACTAAAGTCAATAAAGTAAAGTACATACCTCTAGCAATTTGGAAGCATCACTGATCACAGCTAATGAAAGGCCTTCGAAGAGCGCATGTAATGATAATGCAAGTACGAGTAAACAAGCTCCTAACATAGGATTCGCGTCCTGTTCAGTATCATCTTGGAGAGATAGATCCTGAACTACACATCAAAAGAAAATAAAAGTGCGGTAGTTATCTAGACTAAAGACTAAAATACTTACCTGAGGATGAGAACTTTCACCTTCATCATGGAGGTGTAGATGGCCTGAGCTGAGCCACCCACGCTCTTGGAGCGTGAGGACGACCTAAGAAATGACACAGTTGAGAAAGCAACAAATAAGGGATCATTCTGATAAAAGTTTGCACGAGTTTCGTTTCAATCAAAGCCTCACAAGAGCGCTGCTACTAACCTCAGGCGGAATTTTGGCAGAATACTACTCCTTCCTAAAAAGCAGCAGTCTAGTGAGGGGGGGAGGTGTAGCACACAATTGAAACGGAAAAACCAAGAAAGAGGAAAAGTCAACAACACTGAAATCAATTTCCTCGAAGGCAAATATGATCTTTCCTTTCTTAAGCGACTGAATGGGACCAACCCCCCCCCCCCCTCCTCCTTGGCTGCCAGCCTTGACGTACGACGTGCCCCGAATGCTATGCTTGGAGCGGAGGTGCCTGTGTAGCAACTGGTTTATACCTAACGGTGAGATCAAGACACAACACTTGCAGCCAGATTGAATACGGCCGGGCAAGGACTGAGTTAGCGCATCAATCTTGTCAGTTTTCCATTCGGATGGGATCGACATAGTTCACATGTAAACTTTTGCGCGGAGTCTTCCGATTTTGCGCTGGATTCAAGAATTTACGGTTTTCGCGGTTTGCCAATTCCCTGAAGGCCTTTTTGGGAACGCAGCTATGTGCCTCGAGAGAGAGGCACATAGCTTTAGCGAGGGTGAGCCAGGTTACGCCGTGCTCGTCTCTGCCCTCTTACTTTGTTGCGTCAAAATATGACGCAGTTAAATCTAGCAGAACAGTGGCCCCACCAGAGGTACAAAACGAGAAAAGCTACCCAACGTTACAGGGAATAATTCAAAATGACAAAAGTTCCTTTAACAGAGATATAACAGACCTGTTCAATTGTTAAAACCAACAATAATCCTCCTGCCACGGCGGCTTCGGCGATTGGAAAATTCGAATCGAATCCACTCTTCTCGAACGATTCAATAGCGTCTGGAAATCGTTCTGCCTTCACCAAACTCTGAGAGATGGCGCTCAAATAGCAACAGGAAAAACATACCTGGTAATAAGTCCAGCATGCACGTGGCCAGGAAAACTCCACCACCCATGCACGCAATAAATGACGTGATATGGCTTCTCGCCCAATCGCCTCGCAAAACGGTAGCTAACTAAAAGTGCGAGTAAAAAATAACCTTTGCTCACAAAAATGAGAAACATTGAAATACTGACTGACGAACCATAGCTGCTGCGAAAGTTAGAGCGAAGAGCGTAAGAAGCAGTAACGCCCTCAGGGAATCACGAGCACCATTTGGAGCAGATCGTAGGGTCGAGAACTCATCTGCGGCTATAGGAAATAAGACATCTATCCATTCTGTGGAGATTCCCATACGCTGAAATCTAATAGTAATTCCAAAACTAACTCACAAAGACAAAAATATGCTCGTTCTTCGAAACAGTGATGCGACATGATCAAGGAAATCCCGTGCGGGAGAATAGCACGTTCTGCGCGTCGCCTAACCGAGGAGAAAGTGTTACAGGAAAGCATAGTATTTTGAGAGTTTCCAGAATGAAAAAATAGGTTCTGTTCGGCCTTGGGAGGGATATTTGCACTCTTGCTAATTCCTGTTAAATTGCACAACCCACCATTGTGAGATCTACAGACTCTTGTCAGCTGTAATTCAAGCTCCTGCTATTGCATATCTTTACGGAACTTACAGGTTTCCATATGAGGTAGCGGTAGTGGTTGATGGGAACTGGCAAAATGTTCCCATCAAGCCGACGTGCAACGGAAATAATATATAAT